>JAULBR010108731.1:0-20272 GCA_032355825.1 Melanodrymia aurantiaca | reverse complement strand
ACATCTGATTCAGAAAACCTGATCAGACCTTTTGGCCTCAGACGTGTAAATAAAAGTGCCGTAGCTCTTGGACTATTTATACCCTGAAATTAACACGTTCACTGGATCGAATGTCAGAATCTTAAAAGAATTACAATTTTCAATGAAATGCCTTCAGCTGGGCGTTATTTTCTCAGAGAAACTATTTACACTATTTTATTCGAACGGAGTAATTTTAGATTACTAGAAATACAGTAATTTTATTACTACATGTACAAATAAATTCATAAATAATGTTACACAAATTACTTGTTTCTTTTCAAATCATAAATTTAAGTTGTTGTTAGGTATAAAATCGAAAAAGTGTTTTAATTACCATGGTGGTTTCTTAGTGGCCATCTCAAACACTGTACAACCAACACTCCTGAAATTAATGAAATTCCAATCAACACAATCAACGAACACCAAATGTTGTACTATATAAAAACTTTATCATTAATACATGTAACAATATTATTGAGTGAACATGAAAAAGTAACTATTATAATGCAAATTGGTGAAGAACCTGTTGCCACCACATAGGTTACTCTTTTTATACTAGAACATATAACAACCATGGAGCATTGCTTTTGAAAAATACAGATTGACCGAAAAAAAGGCACAAGACACGAAATAAATTAGAAGTGCTAATCATCTTGCATACAACTATTAAGATGTAAGAAAAAGATTATTTAGAAATGTGTTATATATGCTGTAACTGAACTACTAGGATAAAGAAATTATAAAAAGTAGATATTGGTTGTAGTAGATTAACAGTATTTTGTTACCATATGTCTGATTTCTTTCCGTGTCCAGTTTCATTGACAACCTCTGGTGCCATCCAATATGGCGTTCCCTTCATGGACTTGAGGATTTGTGACTGACTTAGACTCAGGTTAATGCACAGCCGTTTGGCACAACCAAAATCAATTAACTTTATCACACCAATTGGCATCAGCATCACATTGCCTCCTTTAATATCTCTGTCGACAAACAGAAAAAACAATTAGTAATCTTAATTAAATGTTCAATCATATTCAACATTTTACAATTTTATCTATTATATTTTCCTCTTTTTATATACATGTACATATTATTGGTAATTTATTAAATTTATAGAATGAACCTAGTCATAAAAAAGGTAAACAATTTCCATTTAATCTACATCGAGGTTTTACGAAATCGACTACGGTACTGAAAAAATCATTAATGCTAACCCATTTTTACATTAATGAAATATTGGGAAGCCAATACTGCATATTTAAAGATAACTGTTGGTAGCTGCCAGTGTGAGACTGATTAGACTGTTTCTCAGCAGAAAACGTTACCTGTGAATGATGTCATTGTCATGTAGGTATTCCACTCCTTCAAGGATCTGTTTAGTGTAGCGTTTGAACACACTCTCGTCCAGAGCACCAAAACGGGCTAGTATACTAGCAATGGAACCACCAGGAACAAACTGCATAAATATGCTGACAATATCATCTTCAAAACTTGTACCAAGGTAACTGAAACAAAAACCATTCCAAAACTAAGATGTACTTCAAGATAATCATTAGAAATTCTGATTTACACCAAATTAAGTTACAATGAAATCGCTTTCTTGGAAGTTATTGCTTAAATTAAGAATGATCATAGTTAAAGATCCACTCGCACTCTAATCCGTTCCACAGTTTTCCCTCTTTGTTTGTGGGATACCCAGAGTTTTAGCTGCATTCCTGATATCTCTGACCATGTCTGGTGTTTTAAAATTCAGAATGTTGGGTAGTCGTGGAGCATGAGCATCAGGGTTTGAAATCCTAACAGTTAACTGTGATTATTTTCCACTTGCGATAACTTGAATCAAAACAATAAATTTTTATAAATAAAGATGGATGGATGGATGGATGGATGGATGGATGGATGGATGGATGGATGGATGGATTGATGTATGGATGGATGTATGGATGGATGGAAGAGAGTAGAAATATGAGCAAAAACAAACAAACTAACCCAACTATGTTCTTATGTGTGAGATTTTTCAGCAGTTCCACTTCCTCTTGAACTTTCTCATATTCTCGCTGTGACTTGTTGTGGTCAGCTGCGTTGAGTTCTATTTGCTTCACAGCAATCAGTTCACCTTCATTTGTTAAACCACACCAGACCTAGCAAAACAATCATAATGTATTTTCCTATCAAATTGAAATACCTTGTAAGAATATGGGCAGATTTAGAGATGGCAGGGGCAGTGCATTACCTTTTTGACAGACAAGGTATAATTTTTAAGGTATTTTTAAAGTAGACTTTAATATTCCAAAATTAAGATGACGTAACTGATAAGATATTTTTGTTGAGATACATTACACCCATTATGCAACATTGATAATTCGGATTTAGTTTCATTTAAATTGGTCATTAAATTAAAGTGATTTTGTTTTGTTATACCACTAACAGTTGCGAATATGATGGCTAATGTAACAAATTGAACACTAAAGTGATTTTGTTTTATTACACCATGACTCATACATTAGTTCCATCTCACCACTCCAAATGCTCCTCTTCCAAGGATGTTTCCTTTCTTCCACTGGATGGTCTCATCAATGTCCGACTTGATGCTATCAATCGTTCCTGCACTGCTTGTTCGACTACCGCGTCTGCCGCGCAGATGACTGCACACTGTCTATAAAACACAATTTATAACTTTATGTTCGTTTTTATGTCGGTCGAAGATCAAACCCAAAACAAACAGAACTTGCGTGATATAATATTAGAGAAATGGACTAGTTTTGGGTGTGACCTCAGAAAGTTGGTAGACATTATAGCTTCAAATTCAAAGAGGAAACTAAAGATTTTCGATGTAGTATCAGACTTTCTTTGGGACAAGAAGATAATAGAACAAAGTAATCTTGACCATCTTTCACCACCGGTACTTCTTTTAACAAAACATACCACTAACAAGTGAATCACTTCGAGAAACAAGTGATATGTAGGTAGCAAGTCTAAGTGACAACACCGACTGACAAGCACCAGTATTATGGGTGCTCAGCAAGTGGGTTTTTAATGATAGAATCAAACATTCTACACGGTTTCAAGAGTAATAGTGAGCTCTTCATTATATCTTCTTGGAAAGGGACATACGACCTGTTATCGTTGGAGAATAGGATATGGATGTAGCTTACTTGCAGGCATGTGACACTGATGATCGATTAAGAAAATGTGCCATTGTTTGAGATGAGGACTCAGGGTTTTTTTTACACAAATATTAAACATGTTATACATGTATTCCTACCTCTCCTTCTGATGGGTTGATCACAATTTCTTTGCTGATAGCTTCCAACACTGCCACTTCCTCATTCCCAATACGGGGACTTTGCTCCTCAGGCTATCAAAACAATTTAATGTAAAATAAAATGCCATTACAAAACAGTGTGTGTTAATTATAGTGAAACAACCATGAACAATTGGTCGTGAGGAAATTGCAAAATTGTCTACATTAATTCAGAGACAGATATACTTTTTTTGTTCCATCCAGAGTGAAAATAGTACCATTATGATTTGTATATTAAAATATAGTGTATTCTACGTTATTAATATTTATGCCTTTAATATCTTCATTTTTTTTAAAAGCAAAAGGCAACATCGCGGATGGATCCTACAACCCAATGTTCTACAACTGACAGTGAATAATTAATTTATGCTACTCATAACATATGAGAACCCAATATTACTTGCATACCCTAAGTTTCGGAATATATAGATCAATAATATTTAATACATGTATTATATTTTCAGTTATCAATAATGGTGCATTATGAACTGTTTACTTTAGTTTATAAAGCGTGTACACCCCTAGCTATTATGTCCTTACCTCACATTTAGCCTTTCCTTTCTGCATAGCTGAAGAGGCCATTCCTATCTTGAGCTCCTGAAACCTGCCTCCTTTTGGAGACAATCCATTGCCATACGGCGGCTTTCTGCTCATGTGTGGACTCTCTACACTCTGCTCAGGTTTGAGAGGAACTTTCTGTGAGGTCACATGACCGGACAGTCTTGCTGAGGTATTTGTCACAGTAGCATGAAGTTCCATGTTGCGGACACAGTTCATGACCTTCTCTAGCTGCTTCTGTTCATCATCTGCATTCATCATTTCCTTCACCAATGATTCGTCTGCACCTGCCTCGATCATAGCTTTCACCTTAGGACCGATATGGTAGTCATCATCATGGAACACTTCAAGAAGATGTGGATTGGTTTTATCAACGTAGGTATCTGAACAGCACATGTCATCTTTCGACCGCTTTGCATGAAATACAGAGTCACTTTGTTTTAACCTGCAGAGGACATTTAGGTCAGCTTCTGTCAATGTACTACTTAAAGATTTTACTGTTTTATTAGATTTTAAGGTTGAATTCATTGTTGATGTTCCAATAGTGGAATTAAGAATTTCTTCAATGGCCTCATCAATTTCATTATCGTTGTCTTGTTTTTTACTTTTAGTTTCAGAAAACTTTCTTTCTCGTCGGCTCGAATCAAACCCATCACTACCTACTGAATCACGTCTTCGCATTGAAAGACTCTGATGAGAGCTGCTCTTAAGATTTGCATATTTTTTAATAATGTTTGATATCTCTGCATCAGTAGGTTCTCCAATAGGTGCAGATTGCAGTAGTGTATTTTTATCAACAATAGTCCGAGAGAGTTCAGAAATACTTAACGTTGCATCATTAACTGGCATCACAGTTTGGTCATCAGCACTATCGGATAACTTCTTCTTTTTAAAACTTGAACGTTTCCTCTCAGAGGGTGCCTCATTTCTCAATCCCTGCTTAATGTAGGTCGAGTGACAACTTGAAGCCATGTCCCGAGGAGTAACTCCCAATAGTTGATCAAGCTGTTCCTCCTTGACGGTCTGGTCAAACAAGTTTATAGCTAGAACTGTACTATTTACAAGCGGCGGTGATTGAGGAATTGTCTTTAGCTTTTGTAGCATGATTTCTCTATGGACTTGATTTGTCACATCATCAAACTGTGAAACAAACTCATCGTCTTTACCATTAGCATTTATAGATATAGATGAACTGGATGCTTCAGTAATTCTGACCTTTGGAAATGGTTCCTGTGTCATGTCTAGATTCATCGGGGGAAAGCCATCGTTGGACATGACGGGAAGTGAAGCTTTTTGTTCTCGTTCCATTTTCACCTCTTGAAACCTCGGTGTGCTTAGACTGATCAAACTTTCTCTCAATTTTGGGTCAACTTTCGATTGTAGAACATCACTATCAACAAGCTCAACATCAGAATCATCCGAATCAGAAGAGCCAAGGAATTTGGCAGCTTTAACATCAGAAGTGTCATAACAGTTGGTCGCAAGATGCCACCCAATACCAGTAATGAGAGCAACATCAGGATTTACTGCATTGTTGGCAAGAGCTATTGCTTCCACATCGGGTTTCTTCCTCTTGCCAGACCGTACCCGCTTACCCTTACCACTCTTCACCTTGTTATTCTCGTCCAGCTCACCGGGCTTCGTCTTTACAGCTCGCCCAGATGTTTGGCGCCGACTAGATAGTGGTCTTTTGGTGTCTTTGTTATTCTGCTTATTTTTGGCACTTTTTATATTGCGAGATTTATTCTGAGATTTCATCTTACATGTGGCGTCCTTTGTGGGTTTGCCGACAACATACCCAAATAAAGTGGCAGACACACCTTTGGCATTTGCGTGGGTTGTATTGACATTTTTAACATTTGTGGCAACAGGGATATAAACTGGCACATCCAGGTGCTCAAAAGGGTTAACAATAAGTGGTGTTTGTATGTTTTGGCTGGGAGAAGCGGCAACACAGCGAATGTTGGATATTTGTGGTCTTGGTCCTTCGCCAGGACACAAAATTTTCACAAGAGGTTCCTTTGGTGTTGCCACAGGTTTACTGTTATCATTATCTGATTTATGCTGCGTGTTCCTAGTTATAATCTCTGGCCTTGATTTAGTCTGATCACTTGTGGTAATTTTCGTGGATGCAGATTCAGTTGTATTCACCTTATTAGCACACACAAGACCAGACTGCGGAGGAATTCGACTATCTGGAGATTTTACAATGGTTGATTTTGGATCAGGACAAGAAAAGGTAACATTTGGAACCTTAGTAGCACTAATTTTGTTATTTTTTTTTTGTACACTAGTATTGCTGGAAGAACTTAAGCTGGAAGCACTTTTCTTTACAGAATCAAACTGAATACTCTTTGGGGAAGAGGACTTATTGGAATGGGAGGGGCCACTAGTGGAAGTTTTAGGGTGTAATTGTTCTGCACCAGAGTCTGACCACTTGCTACTTTGTTTATTTGGTGATTTAAACAATTGTCGTGTTGCCTTTGATGCAGCTGGAATTATCTTTATTGATGGTGTCATAGGTGGTGTTGCTACAACACCAAAGTCACGTGTGGGTATTGAAAGATCAGACTTTGCTTTGAGTACTGGAACAATATCAGGGCTATGATGAAAATCTTCATCAGAGTCTGCTTTGTCTGAAGCTGAAGGTTTACACAGAATTGATGACATCTTTGAAGTCATATCAGAAGCATTTTCTCTTTTAGATACATTTACTGACCGATTTGTCAGATCAACTGTAGATTTACCCTGTTCTAGGATGTTCTCCATCAGAGTCTTTTTCTCCATGGATGATTGTATCACAGATGAGGTTTTACTCGCAGTACTCTTAACAGGTTGTGAAGGCGTGGCTTTGCTTGATGCAGTCTGAGCTTTCAGAGCTTTCGCCTTATTCACATTAGCCACAGTTGTCCCTGGAGTTTTAGAAGCAACAACTTGTTTTTTATTTGCACTGGGAATGTTTTGTGTTATTGCAGAATCACAATTTGAAGAATTAGAGACATTTTGTGAATTGGATATAGACTTAACAACATCCTGAGTATTATTGTCTTTACCAGTTTTAATATCCTTTTTCTGACATGGTTGGGCAGTATTTGTGCCCCTCTGATCTGAAGTATTGTTCACAGAAACACTACTGCTACCTGGAATATGCTTGTCACCAACAACTTCTTTATCAGGTGTTTTTGGTTCCAAACACTTACCTATAGTTGCACTATTATTACCTTGCTTTCGATTGTCATTACCTGCTATTTTTGGAGCTGTATTCTTAGACATTGCCATATTTTTATTATTGCTTTGCTTACTATTCTGCATTACCACTGACGTTGATGGGGGTACTGTACCCTTACCCTTTGAAAACCTATTTGTGCTACTCGGAGGCACAAGTCTTTGTAACTGTTTGCTTAACTCAGAGTCACTCCTGGAAAATTTTATCTTTGAGTCAGAACTCTCCACACAAGGAGGTGAATTATTAGCTGCATTATGTTTTTGCATTATGTTACTCTCTGGAGCAGAAAGTTTTCTACCTGACACAGACTTCGATCCTGAAGTAGTAAAACTTTGACTTCTACCAATTTTAGTCTTCACACCACTAGGATGTTCAGAATCAACAGACTTCTCAGATACATTAATCTGTCTAGAATCACATGTTATCAATGGTGATATGTTTTTATGAACAAGCAGAATATTTGCCATGTCCCTGGGGGAAGATGATGAAAGACTACTGGCACTCGAAGTAGGATCACTGCCGGATGACTGCAGCAGAGGATCTTTTGGCCTGCTTTCTTCCAAGATAAACTCTTCCTTGAAAATAGTGTGACTGCGTAGCAGGTTGGTCCCAGTAATGGTTTTCACCGGATCATTTGAGATCTTTGGAAGCTCATCATTACATCTTGCCGACTGTTCCTGTTGTAAAAGTTAAAACCTCAAACATAAGTTTTCTTTAAAATAAATCTACATCAATAAAAACTAAAACGAAATCTGCTCGAACATAATGGAAAAATCGCTTACAGATGGAATTTAATGTAATTTTTACTACATGTTCTATAGTAACATTTGTTTAAGATGTAGAACACTTGTAAGTACATGTATTTTTGACAGTATACAGCGTATTTATGATACTAAACAAAGTAGTTTTAACACTTAATTGCAAAAGCATTTTTCACAAAATTACAATCAAATACAAATATTTATGTTGAGGTAATTAAACAAAGCTTGTCCTGAAATAAATAAATAAATTAACGGAAAGAAAAGATGTCGAATGGAGATGACACGACACACAGATAACAAAATGACCTTGTCTTGTGGCCTGATGAGCTTCCCATCAAGTAGACTGAAAGACTTCTGGGTGATGAATGTTGGACCGGGTGTAGGTGGCAGCACACACAAAGAATTGGGATAAAGAGATATCAACGTAGATGGATTTGATCGCTCCTCTGTAAATAAAGATTGATTATATGCTTTTAATGTCAAAAAGAGTTCCTGTAAATATAAAAACATTGGAATATACATTACATAAACTCTTTTTTTTTCTAGAGCATACAATAGAAAAAGGTTTCAAAACAATTGCAGGAAATTGGAAAAGTTATCTTGCCTAAGTCTGCAGCCGGTAATGGGAGTAATCCTGATAAATCACTAGTGAGACTTATGATGTATTATTAATGTTTCAGTGTTTTCTGTGAGCATGTAATAAAAAATTAAGTATTAAATTAAAAAGTATGTCAAATGGAATTAGCTTGATAAATTTATATTTGTTATATTTACAGAACTAAATTGAATAAGGTAAGACATCAACGTAAGCTTAAGTTTTGTAGAATTCTTAAAGACACCTTAGGAGGAAACTTAAGACTTAAGTCAAAAACTTATGTCTATGGGTTGTTTTTTTCTCAGAACTTAAACCACAATCTTAGAGACTTAAGTTTTTCCTTAGACTTAAGTCATATTTCTGACTTAAGTCGCTTGATAAATACCACCCAAGAGTAGCATGGTCAGAAATACAAACAGATAACCATATTAGCATCTACTTGAATATGAAATGGCTCATCTAGACTCAACATTATCATTGAAAAATATAAAGAAATTTTCAGTTTAACTAAATGCATGGGATTTGTGGATAATCCCTCAAATTGTATCAAGGAAAAACAATAGCTTACCTGTATCAACAATCACTGCTTTCACTCGTGGACTACCGACCTCTGGAATAGTTGAAGGAATGTTTAAGCATGTAGTTTCGTGATCCAGTAGCATCATGTTCAATTCATCATCATCAAAATCTTCACCAATCCCTTGAGAACACCTAGACTTGGAACGTGCTGAAATTAGAATATATTCAATTATAATATCCACCTTTTAATTGTTTTATTTAGAACAGTTCCCCTGTGAAATATTTATTTACAGTGGCTCGATCCCAATTTTGATAATTGCTCTTACTAGAGAGAAGAACAATTACATCACATTGAATATCAATAATCATTTAATTTTTATCAATATTTCATGTTTGATAATACTAAAACAGAAATACATATTCATTACTCTAATTGTTCTCTAGACAACAAAAAGCCTGTACTCGCTAGACTGATGTTTGCACTTAACATTAAATGAATGTGATATGATAGAACACGACTGATACCAGTCAAATTATTTGCAAGTTCTTGCCATCATGAATATGCCTTAGGTCAAAGCCCACATCAGACTGGCATACACGGATATATCCTGATGTGTCTCAAGCTGGACAGGTTTTTTGTAGTCTTGAGTGCAATTAGAGTAATGCATATATATGCTGTTGTTAATCTATTGCAAAAGAAAACCATTTTACCATTCTTGGAAAGATACTGATCGCAGGATGACGCGACGTCACCAATACACGTGGAGAATGGATCCGAGTCAGACCGCTGATGTTTGTTCTTACTCTCTTCAGATACGATGTGAGTATTTTGTCTGTCAAATACATAAAATAGATATTTTAAGTTTGCTTAACACCATGGGAGTACATTGTCAGTTAATCATCACCACATTTTAACATGTCTTATTCCAATAATGTTTTTTCAGTATCAAATTCTTTTATATGTACTTTTTCCATAGAAAATAGATTTGATATGACAGACTTATCATCTTGTAAGTTTTCAGTGGGACTCAAATGTTTATACGAAATTTTTGTTTAATATTTGTTGACATGGGTCAAATGTTGACCAGCTTGACAATACTTCAGATGGAATAGAAATGATACGAGCATGCTATCTTTTTTTCTTGAGTACATAAACATCCCACATATCTGTAGTTTGGTTGCATTTGTAACTGCAAAGGTGGCAATATATATTCAAACCCACTAGCATATTAATTACCTGTTGTTTTGAATACAAAAGCTGACATCTTTGGATGAACCCAACGCACTGGAAGAAGTGGCTGCAAAAGAACAGGAGAACTAAACTTAGACTTTGAACCAAGATGTGAAAAAAATCATATTTTTTAAAGTAAAATTTCTTTTCTACAAATACTCAACCTGGAATATGATATGCATTTCCTTAATATGCCATGGAACACACAAGCATACACACCGGCCTCCGTGGTGTAGTGATTAATGTTTCAGGCTTCCAGGCTGGTAGATACTGGGATCAAATCCCATTGGGGGCATATGGGATTTTTTATCAGAGTACCGACTCCAACCCACAGTGAGAAAGAAGGTGAACTTCCACTTACACCGACCAGTGTCCACTTTACATTGATAAAATCAAATTTGTGCATAACACAAAAAACCTAGCATATTGTAAATTAAATAAACTGTTCTGATTTGCAAAAAGATAGCATATTGGTTTATAACTACATGTAAGTGTATAAAAGATGGTAAAAATGGTACATACAAAGCAGAGCCAGCCTTCCTTTTTGACCGACATGGCGGCCATCCTCGAGTGATCTGCGGACATCATCAACGTGTCGAGCAGTGCCTGGTGTTCCAGGTGTTCCAGGTGAGAGGCTGTTAGGACTGCTTGGTACAGCACTACTCTGTGACACTTGAGGGAGGGGAGCTGGCCTGTTTCGCAACTGTCCAAGTTTTCGTATATTATCTCTGTGACGTACAAAGAAAAAGTATTGGTCTATTATAAATTAATGTTGACATTGCTATAAAAAAGCCAGTGGTACACGGCTGGTTTATCAAATTCCGTGGTGTGTGTTATCCTGTCTATGGGATAGTGCACTTAAAACACCCCTTGCTGTTTTTCAGTAAGAGTAGCTCATGAAGCGGCGACAGCAGGTTTTCTCTAAGACCATGTGTCAATATAACCATGCGACTGACACCCAATAACCGCTGATTTATAATAGATGTGTTTCTTGTGAAATCGTCAAAAAAAACAACTTTATTTTTGTGAAAAAAAATCAATTATGATCAACCCGGCAATTACACACAATTCCTGTTTGTTTATATTAATAAGTCATTTAATTCTTTTTCATGTGGAATCTGTCTCAAATAAAATGCAGTAATATAGATGTAAAAATAGATTGCTTTCTTACTTGGGTGTTGGTGTGAATCGTCCCGCCTCAATCTCTCGCAGCATCACTTGTTCAGCTTTTCGTGCTTTCTCTGCATTACTGAGAGAACGCGACAGGTTTGGCCCTGCAACATACAACACATTAGAACAATCAATTGTAGTATAACATACAACACATTATGAACAATCTATTGTAGTATAACATACAACACATTAGAACAATCAATTGTGGAATAAGACTATTATATACAGTAGGTGCTCCCAAATGAAAATACAACCCGCGGCTCTAATAAATCGCTAAATTTAGAAAACAAAACGTCCGAGTAAACGTTTAAATCTTAATTATTTTAATGTTTACGATAAAGGGACACCATTATAAAATAGTCAGTTGGTAAGGTAAGATAATGCTGTGTTCTACACTGCAAAAATGATAAATTTCATTAAATGATGAATTTTCATGCATTTTGATTAGTAGCGTAAAACATTAGTCAGCAACTTGCACCTAGAAATCCCAGCACAGGTCACATATTTCTTGTGTTTATAATGTGATAAATGACCAATATTTTTTAGAAAAAGATTTTTATCACTGTGTATTTTCACCTCAAAATAATAAGGCTATGAATGATTGAAATTTTATGAATGGCAATGGTGCTTAATTTTAGTGTACAGAAAAATAGAATACATGTAATGATCTGGTCTGCTATTTCATAATGAAACATAAAAATAAATACTGGTATACATACTTTGACATGAGCTTGCTTGTGGTGTAATAGTATTTACCTGCAAGCCCTGAATAAAAATTTAAAAAAACAACAAATAATGTTACATGAATTATAGTTTAAATATATCAAGTTTTAATCTCTTTAGTTTTATGTCATGAAAAAAAAAATTAAGCAATAAAACAAAACCCAGCAAATCAATTTTACTATTTCATTTTATTTCATTTATTATGTATGATGGATTAATAGAGGATATTAAACAAGCTACCCTGTATTACCAAGTTTACGTCCCATGTGAAATAATTTTCATTTGTCACGACGGACGAAAACTTGATAATACAGGGTAGTTCGTTTAATATTCTATTTATTACTCCAGACATTTCATTGTTAAACGCTTTTCAAAACAAATTTCACATCGATGTTACGCTGAAAATGAAGAAGACGAAAAGTATGTGTGACATCATGCTCACAATGTCCGACGTCATATTTCAATAACGTTCCCGTCAGTGGCTGGAACGGTTTCAACAACTCAATCAGATGCCACGTTATACCAAGGTTGTGATATTTCTCACTGAGAAAATATGATTTATATTTCCACGTTTATGTTTGCCCTCTGGGGTAATAAATAGCGATACCCTCCTACCAAAAAAAAAACCACCAAAAATTTCATATCTAAAAACGAGAACAACAAACTCATTGTGTATATGACCAATGGAAGCTTGCATTAATCTGCGTTACTTACATCAAAAATAACTTCTCCCTTGCGTCGTTTTGGCAGCACTTCTGCAGACAACCTGGACGTCTCCCTACTCGGAGCCCGTACTGGCGATAGATTGGTTACTTGTTTCTTGTCAATCGCTTCTGTCCACGCTTCCTTCAGAGTTGTCTTCATCTTGCGACTCTTGGCCAGGTCGACTGCAGTCAGTCCCCCATCATCAGTCAGCATGACATCGGCTCCGTGCTCCAGTAACGTCTTGGCCGTCCGATGGTGATCGTTGTAAGCCTGCACAAACACAGACAATGATCCGATGTTACCTCTTGTCTTCACATTTTAAACAATTTAATTAATTTAATATCTAATTTTGAAACAAAACAGATCTATCTATAAAATAAGAAAGAGATACAAATTACCTATACACAGGTAATATTTGAGGCTGTAAATTTTGACGATTTCGAAACAATTATCAACTTGCGATATGTAAACAAAAGAACGTTGGATATTTCAATGGATATAGTTGGTAGTAATTACTCATACGGTTGTAATTTTGGCGGTTAAATTACGAATGCAAAAATTTAATATCTGTTAATAACACCTGTTTTACACTATAACATTGATTGTGAATTGTTTAAATCCAATTGTATTCTACAAAAGCATTGTAGGTGGCTGCAGAAAAATGTCACAGGTCTGTCTTAAATTGTAAGATTGGCATATAAAAGGAGTTAAAACTCACAGTAATATGTAATGGAGTTAACCCAGCAAAGCCCCTGGAGTTGACTTCTGATCCTCCTTCAACCAGCGTCACTATGACATTAGTGTTCCCAGACTTAGAGGCACAGTGAATTGGCATAAAGTGACGTTTGTCACGTACATCTGAAAATGCAAAACCATTTCAGCATGTCGCAACATATATTGATTTCTTTTAATCTGAAAAATAACATTTATACATCAATAATTTGTAATGGCAAAAAGGCAATGTGTCTCTGATGCATATTACATAAACAGCAAAACTTGTATTAAAGATAATGGAATGGATCAATGAACAAATGTTTAGATTGTGTCAAGACAAAAAGCTTTTCAAACCACAATGAATAATGGCAGGATAGTTATGTATCTTAGTTGTAAGAAATGTGAATGACTATTTTGATAATGTAAATGCATCTGCAATTCTTAATACTAACGGATAGACTAGTCTGCGTAAAACTCACCTGTCCCAGAACCTCTGCTGATCAAACAGCTCACTAAAGACTGAGCCACCATGGCCTTTGACTGTGACGCATAGTGCAAACATGTTTTGTCATCACTGTCTGTGGCGTGGACATCACTGGAAACAATAATAATACATAGAGAATACTACATCAAGTGAGTTTTCAATCCCACATTATGAGTGAATGTACGACCAAAAACACATGAGTTGTAAATATACAGTAAAATTGCTGGAATGAGTATAGTATTTTATTTATTACAATGCACTATAAATCTCAAACAATGAAAAAAAAGTTACATATATAAAATGAGCAGACAGAAAAGTTCTGTCAATGTTCGTTTCCTATAGACAGAGTGTGATATCACACAATGTTGAAGCTTCAAATCATGACATCAAAATTATATCTCACAATGTTAGTTATTAAAATGCAATCCTTTCACGCATGGGTAATAAATGAATATATTACATAACATGACTGTGTATAAGTGTATAAGTAAAATGGACAAATTCGCTTACGCTCTGTGAGTGAGTAACTCTTGTAGAACATGAACTGGACTGTATGGTCGGTGGAACTGAGTGGCAATCCTCTCAAACAAATGAACATCTCTAGTCAGCAGCAGTAGAGGGGTTAATCCTTCTGCATTCTGACAGTTTATATCCAGAACTTTGTTCTCCACCTATCATTACAAAAACAATCTACGTTACCTTGCAGATCACACTTTTTATTGTATTTTTTGTTTTATTTGTTTGTGGATTGATAAAAATATCCTAAGTCACTCTACAACATTTTATAACTGAAGTCTGTTTGGATTAACAAGTAAATGAACAAACTAATAAACTTAAAGAAATGGAACCATTTACAACAAATTGCTAGACATTGAGAGAAAATATGCATTGATTCTAAAAAATGGCTGGCATTATAGTTTTATGTACAACATTAACAAAACATTTACAGCAATATTTTTATTTTTTTAATTATTTTTTTACGGCAATATTATTTCAATTTTATTGTCATATTATTGTACATAAATATTAATTAAGTCTTATTGTACAGTAATATTTCTGTCACCTTATTGTACAGTAATATTAATATCATCTTATTATAATTATAGTACATGTGTATTATTAATTAAATCTTATTGTACAACAATATTAATTCAGTCTTATTATACAGCAATATTACTTCACTCATGCTGTAAAGTAATTTTCCTACTTTTATTGCCTAGCAATACATTAGCCAGTTTAACATGGACAAGTCAAGCCAGACAATGTTAGTCTGACATGCACATCAAATTCAATCAGGTCTGTTCGGTGTTTATATTTTATTAATGTAGCATGGTGAACAAAAGCTGCCACCAAGATCTTAATCTAATGCAGGGCAGCATTATTGGCTTGTTTGAGCCTATTGACACTGTGACAGACTGACTTTATTGATGTTGTCTCATAAAGCAATCAATTTAATATATTAAATACACCACCTGTGATGAAGCACTAAATATTTCACCCTGTTGCAGGTTTCAGTATGATACATCCACCATATGCTTAATACTTTTCATCAGAATACTAATGAAATATAAATAAACACTTAGGAGTGAGTTGTAGCTCACTGCAAGAGCCTGAGGTGGGCGAGTGCCTAGGATCGATTCTTCTCAGTGGTCCTGTTGGGTTATTTCTCATTTCAACTAGTATGTCATGTGTGCTAACCTGTATGTGAGTACATGCATATAAGAAAACCCTAGCTGTTTATCAGTAAGAGTTGCATATATGTGGTGGAAGCAGAATTTATTCTGAGACCATGTGTCGATAGAACAGTTTTTTACATCAAATAGCCACTGGTTATTAATCAATGTGCTCCAATGGAGTAATTAAACAAACCAACTTTATCTATATATTTACAAAACACTTATTTAGTAAAAAATAAATCTCTGTCAAGTGTCTAAAACTACATTTCATCAATCAATATTGCCTACATGTAATTTGTATTACACATGTATATAACAAAGGAATTTAAAATGAGCTGAATAAATGAAACATGTAAAAGTGAAATGATTAGAAATAGTGTTGCAAGTGAACATAGAAGCAAGTTGAATGAAGGCAGAGAACTTGAGCAAATTCAAAGAGGGGTATACTTTTATAACAAATCTTTTATATAAACATTTATCACCCATCCTTTTTTGAAATTCCAGAATGTTTCAAGCCCCCGCCCCGCTCCTCCCACCTTAAAATGTTAGTATCCTTCCCTGGGAAAAAAGTAGAATTGATGCGAATAAGTTAATTATATAGGCCCCCTATCCTGAATAATTCCTCTTTCTCTACATGTACATGTATACCAAATTGGTTTACTTTAAGTAAGATGTTTAGGAAACTAGTCGTATAAACACATCATAAAAATAAGTCATTATCCAGAGATTTATACTGTAAATAGTGGACTGCCATACAAACCTAGCTGTGCAACACATTCAATTCAATCAAAGTGAACATGGTGTTTTTATCATAAAGTGTAAATTATACTTTCAACAGGCATTGTAAAGTGCATTATTTACTGGTATGTTTCTCACCTTCTCTCCGTCCTAGTCAGAGAGTGGGGGAAACAATAAACATACATGGTTTGCATTACTTGTATGCCAACACTGAATGTCCTTTATGTGACATACATGTATATATACACACGTTCACAACTGTTGCTAAAATTAACATTTAGATAGACATGTTATACATTTGGCAAGCATATGTATCTGACTGCGATATAAATTGTTTTTTTTTAAGCTACAAGTACTGGACTTTATAGTGTTACATTTGGCAAGCATATGTATCTGACTGCGATATAAATTGTTTTTTATAAGCTACAAGTACTGGACTTTAAGTTTATAGTGTTACATTTGGCAAGCATATGTATCTGACTGCGATATAAATTGTTTCTTTAAGCTACAAGTACTGGACTTTATAGTGTTACATTTGGCAATCATATCTATCTGACTGTGATATAAATTGTTTTTTTAAGCTACAAGTACTGGACTTTATAGTGTTACATTTGGCAAGCATATCTATCTGACTGTGATATAAATTGGTTTTTAGTAGTACTTTATAGTGTTACATTTGGCAAGCATATGTATCTGACTGTGATATAAATTGGTTTTTTAAACTACAAGTACTGGACTTTATAGTGTTACATTTGGCAAGCATATGTATCTGACTGTGATATAAATTGGTTTTTTAAGCTACAAGTACTGGACTTTATAGTGTTACATTTGGCAAGCATATCTATCTGACTGCGATATAAATTGTTTTTTTAAGCTACAAGTACTGGACTTCATAGTGTTGCAGCTGTATTATCATTTCTGTAACAATCAGGTACTTGAGTGGACTAACTACAATGTACATGTACATGTATACATCATGGCTATATAACTGAGGAGGATTGATCCTTTGACCTCATATATCTCTGGCAGACACTCAACACCTACACCTGTCTTCAGTTGAAACTCAGGATTTTTTATCTTTGCCTAACTGGGATAAAAATGTACGGTAAGTTAGTTATATAACTTATTTATTGAGGTTGCAGTCCAGCTGCCTCGACTGTCTGCCCAGAACAGAAGTTAGTGTTAGTATGAAAGAAGAAATTCACTGCTTATTACTAAACAGAAAGGGATCTTTTAAATGGATTCTCTCCCATAGACAGGACAGCATGCCACATACCATGGCCTTTGTAAACCTATAGTAGGAGACTGCCTGGTGTAAGTGCTGTACATCTACCCATTGCGGAGCACTCACTCTAGGGTTAGAGTCGGTACAGCAATTACAAAATCCTATGCTATGATCAGGATTTGAACCTAGTACCCATAAGTCTTGAACCTAGTGGTCTAACCACTACACCAAAGAGACCGATGAAACACAAATGTAGGTGTAGCAAAATACAAAATATACAATCCCTTGTATTTTTATTAGGGGTGGTTGGTGAGGCCAGGAAGGAGAGATTTATGATCTTCAAGGAGATAAAAAGAATTTCATTAACAACAGATCCCTTCAAATTTCCGATCAATAAATAGATCCCCAATGAGTTTTATCACCAGTATGGCAGGTTTTGCTGCTTCAGATTGTGATCTCCTGAAAGCGTGATTTAGCTTTAGGCTGTCTTAATAAGCCAGTATTTATTGAACCAAGTCACCCGCACAGACAGTGTTTTACAGCAGATTGTTGTCAGACAAAGGAACAGGTACTTATACAGTGGTAACACAAACAAATACCAACACAGGGACAAAAGTTGGAGATGATATCACAGCACATATGATATAACATGCCATATATATTGACACTTAAAAATAAACCTATATTAAGTAGCAACTTGAGTCCACCATGCATGATTAAAAATGAGATAATCAAGTAGATAATAAACTGTATAAAGAGAATCTATTACAATGCTTAGGTTCCAAGTTTAAAGACTCTAGTAATGCATATCCCATATTAAGGCACTAAAAAATACTGTCCATGAGGCAGCATAGATTTAATAACTTGTTTTATACATAAAATATATATACACACTGTATAAGTTTTCTTTACATTACATTAAATAGGGTATTATGATCCTTATGAATATGCAAATATTTATGAAGTATTTTAAACTGATCTGGGTGTTAAAAAACTCAATAAACAAGTCAGTTATATTCATAATATAAAAGCAATAATAGAAATAATTTCATATTCTATAAATCACTTTTCCATTTGTGTATTTATTGACATCATGATCACTAAGAGTTTTATTTTGTCATCTGATACTGTTGATACATTTAATTTTATTTTGGTAGCAACCACCATTTTGGATTTGAAAATGAATATAGAGAATTCAAATGAACTGTTTACTGACCAGCAACTTCTGCACCACTTTGAAGTTTCCCTGCCAGGCTGCTTGTAGCAACAGTCGGTGAGGAGATTCCGCTGACTTTTCCACAGAGTCCAGTAGAATCGTCTTAATGCCAGGTAGTGCCACCTCGAGAGCAGTTTGATCTTCATAATTCCGCAGTGTTGGGTCAGCACCATGTTTTAACAGAAGGTGAACAATCTGCAATTCCAGACAACGTAAACTATAAACGTTCTGAGAGAAATGAAGATGAATAAGTTCTACACTGCACAGTGGTTCTCCTATAATAGGAGGAATTTACTACCATTAGTACCAAACACAAAAAAGATATGATCATCCATTTTGAATACTAGCTTATAACAAAAATAGCCGAGAACATTTGTGATAAAAGTTTTATTGGAAAATGGATTAAAATTGAAAGAAATTTGATCGATATTGGAAAATTATAACATTTTTAATATGTATTTTTAGTATTTTTTTTATTATGGTAACCGATGCACACCAACCAGAACAACTGACTATTCATGACTTAAAATGAGACACATGTGTCATAACGAACACTAAAATAGGATATCATATGTCTCGATAAGGTTCATTTACGTCTCACCGCTTTTGTTGCAGTTATGTTTTTGTCCCTTGCATCAAGAAAATAGATCAACAATGCCTACCTTGACATGTCCCTTCTTAGCCGCCCAGATTAGCGGTGTGTTGCCTGTCCGCTTGTCCTTAAAGTCAATACTGACAATAACATCAGTTCTGCCCTGGAGGAAGTGTGATATCTTGTCGTAGTCACCATCCTGGAAATGAACCAGCCCATCAGTTAAAAGAGAATCACTCACCATTTTGGCGCGAAATGCACAATCACGTGACAATAGAGTGAAAAGGTTTATACGTAAAATCGTTTTTACATTGTGATGTCACAAGTTTGAACCAAAAAGGTGTTTTTTCAACAAAGTACTTCCACTTAAACCAACCATTGTCCACAACTGGCTTAACAAAGGCTGTGGGAAAGTCGGAAAGTGCATTATTTTTTTTTAGAAAAGATCCCTTGCTACTTATCAAATAAGAGTGGCAGGTTTCCTATCTCATACTATAACACTAATTTCTGTCCTGGGCAGGTGGTTGAGGCAGCTAGATTGCTTGTCGAGGACAGACATGCTTGAACCTTAATTGGATATAAGCATGTAAATAAGCTATAACTAACTGACTAATTATAGCAATGACAATGGTGTACAGTCGGGAGCTTCAAGCAAATGGTATCTTTCCATACAGAGGTTAAAGATATACAGTAGAATCTCGTTCGCTCGAACGTGGAAGGGTCGAAAACACGGTAATGCTCGAACCAAGATCGAAGTCCCGAATTAAACCCTTATATTAAGTTGCTGATGCTTGGGTCGAACTACCCGATG
>JAULBR010108720.1:0-10459 GCA_032355825.1 Melanodrymia aurantiaca | reverse complement strand
ATTTGTAGGCCTATATGTGATGTGCAGAAAGTAATGAACAGATGTTACAATCAGGAAAAAGAAAACTTCAATGATAAGTGCTTTGCACATGATGGCAAAGTGAACAAGCTTTGTTGTGGGTTCTGGTACCTAGCATGATGTTGTAGAAAATTTTGAAATTTAGATGGCATAAAACTTGATTTTTCTGTAATCTGAATAACAAAATTGGTCATTTTAAATAATGAATTTCATGTATTTTGTTTTATAAATCTGTCAGAAAGATGTGCATGACGAGGACAATGCCACGAATACACGTCCTGGGGTATTTACAAAGTAGAAGCCCTTAAAGTGAATGATATAAATAATGTAGACTTGCCTCGGTCCTAAAAGGAATTGGTACCACATTTGGATCAAGGTCAAACATGTATTGTGAGAGTAGAGCTTTTTGCAACATGACCACAGTGTCAACATCACGGCCAATGGGACCTGGAGATCCAGCCACTGCAATAAAGAGCATACTGTACTGAAAAAACCACATACAAGATGCACCCATATTAATATAGCAAAGTTGATTGCAAAATAACATTTATTATAGACTTGTACCAGGTATTATATTATACATGTAGTAAGAAAGAAGTGAGATAAAGGTAAAGTTTGTATGTTTAACGGCACCACGGGAACACCGATTATTAATCACTGGTTATATCGACACTTGGTTACACAGGAAACCCGCTGCCGCCACATATGCTACTATTTTGCGAATAACAGTAATGGATCGTTTATGTGCAGTTTCCTACAGACAGGATAGCAAACCACAGCCTTTGATGGACCAGCCATGGATCACTAGTTGTAATGGGAAATTACCAAACATGTCCATTGGTGTAGTAGTGTAAATATTTGGCAAACACATATTTAAATCATTTTAAGTAGAACGAACTGAATGTACTTACCTAAGGTTTGTCCATTTCCACAAGAAAATCCGCCTTTCTTACTGCAAAAAAAAAGTGACAATACCGTATTTCGTCAGGAATAGGCCCATGCTCACAAATAAGTCCACCCCAATTAAACAGAATTGGCCCCATATTTGCAAATAAGCCCAATATGAAAATTGGGATGTCTATGCTACAAAGATAAAAACAAAATCGAGAACCAACAGCATTGCACCATTTCCCTCTCAGTTGTCCTCTTCACAATAAAAACAATAATAATAATAATAATAATAATAATAATACATGTACTGTATTTCACAATGTAGTGCAGATTAGCACTGTAGAATAACAAACTCACCTCACTCTGCCAACCGTTAGCTTCAAGGTCACGACTCCACACATCTGACTTGGAATCCGCAGACTCCCGCCAATGTCTCCTCCGAGTCCCATCAGAGAACCTCCTCCACCAATCAGCGCAGCCTCACCCCCAGACGACCCACCTGGACTTCTGGTTACATCATGGGGATTCTTTGTCACTCCATATATTGGATTAGAGCAAGCATAGCTAGAGCAAAATAAACAACAATACACTCTTTATTATACGACTGACTGATTTAAAAATATATATAATTATAATTTCAATGTTGTAGCCTATGTAGTTAAAATGAAAAAAAATCAACTTTTACTCCTTCATCATGACGTGATATTGCTTTTCACGTCAAAATAGTGAGTGATTGTCTATAACTTCTCTGTAAATACTGATTTTGTTACTTACTATAACTTATTAATGTTTATGAGTAATTTCTACCAAAGCTACTTTAATCTATCAATCATGTTAAAACACTGGAAAAGCTTTATCTGTTTAAATGTAATATATACATCATACCTGTACATTGTCTGTGGAATGTTTGTTCTGACGAAGGGAATAGCTCCTTGTTTTTCCAACACCTGTCAATATCAAACTTAGAATACAGAAAAATCACAATTATCAACATCTATAACATGAGTATAATTATTTAAATAACTAACGGTAAACACCAAGGGTTAATCTCTTAACAGGTCTAAATGGGTTCTCAGAGCCATAAGTACTTAGGGCCACTACTCATTACTACCGGCCCCCGTGGTGTAGTGGTTAATACCATGGACTACAGGCTGGTAGGAACAGTGTTCAAATCCCGCGGGAGGATCTCACTTTCCGATTCCAACCCAAAGTTCTCCTCCAGGCTCAATGAGTAGATGTAATACCACTTATACCGACCAATGTCCACAACTGGTTTAACAAAGGCCGTGGTATGTGCTAACCTGTCTATTTGGGGTAGCTGGTTTCCTCTCTCATACTAACACTAACTTCTGTCCTGGACAGGCAGTCAAGGCAGCTGAACTGCGTGACCACGACAGACATGCTTGAACCGTAATTGGATATAAACACGTAAATAAGTTATAACTAACTAATTAACTAACTCATTACTGATACCTGGGTAATTATGTGCATCGATTTATTATAAGTGCCTTTTAAAAATCAAACAACAATGAGATTTTAGTTGCTTAGCTTTAAAATTGATTATCACTTGCAAGCACTTGTGAAACTTGCAATATCTCAAATTTGTTTTAAAGTTAAAAAAAATCACATCGCTCTATACTTTGAACATTTTGACCTCTGTGTCAGTCTTACTACATGTCAACCTCCACACTTATAATGCAGTTACTTGTTGCTCAGTCTTTATAAACAATTTGTTTTCATAATGTGGTTAGTTGTGGACTCATGTCTTAGGGGTAATTTGTTACATCTTTGCCGATGGTAATGCCTAATGGCCGTAAATCGCCCAATTTATTCAACAAAAGTTTACATTAAAGTTAAATTTTTTAACAGACATCGTCAATCATAAAGACTAGAGTATTAATGTATGGATGGATGTGAAAAACCCACAATACCAGTAAATGATATGTACAGGTATGATATATTTTCATAAAAGGGTTGAAAGTAAAAGTAAACTCGGTGTATAGAACAGATCTAACAAAATAACTAAGTCTGAAAAAGATTAAATCAGTTGTATAGTATTGTTGGTGCAAAAAAATTGTATTAATATTGAATTATTTTTATGTTTTCAATTACATTGTACTGACATTTATGCTATCAGAGCATCTTCAAAGTATGAAGCAATGTCTGAATCAACATTGACTTTGTATTAACTGCTCTGTACTGTCGTGACATTATTACATTTCACTCTGATTCTGGCATTTGCCACTAACATTTGCATTTATAGTACCTGAATCAAATTTGCAGTGACATCAAATGGTTTATTAATGAAAAATTCCATGCCAAGTGTTGCATCATAACCCTGTTAAAGAGACAATAATCAAACCTGTAATTAACTGTAGGACTGAGATATTGGCACTATAAAATTAAGTAAAAATGTAAGAGAAACAATAATGCTGAGTGGTGACAACAAATGAGTGAAGTATTCATACTAAAATTGATGATATAATACACAGTAATGGTATAGAAGTAATAAATATGATGACTACTTACACTGCAAGACATTTGTAGGCTATTTCACAATAGTATGCATCATTGACCAAGATGGTGTGTGATGTTATACCTTCTTTCGGCACGTTTTTTTATCTGTGGTTAGCGAATAGATATTATCTCGATTTTGTCATAATCATCTTTGACTTTGCCTTGTGCAGAGATTGGGATAAATTGTTGAAATAACAATTTTAAATACCGGTACTTTAACTAAATGTTCGGAAAAACCGTAACCATACTGATTACTACTAGTATATAAAACTTCCAGCTGAGCGTGATAACTGACCTGTATGGTGTAGTTTTCCTTCACACTGAAAGGCATGCCATGAAGGATTCCTTTCTCACCATGGTTTGCATCACATGCAGCAGCACGATCAGCGGCTTCCAGCAATGGTTCTGTAACACAGTTCAGCTTATCATCCACTTTGAGAGCCTGTGAGTTAAAAAACATTTCAACGTAACTTTCTATCAATATTATGTTCAGGCGTTCTCTAATACCGAATATAGGCGCCTAAAGGCCTTCCCAAAACCCAATGAACTGAAATGCAATGTATAAACATTTGTTTTCTATTTAAGTTTACTCCAAACTATGATTAAACTCAATGCTTTCCAATCCCATTAGCCATGGAACCCTGGTGAAAAACCCTGGATAAATTCATGTCTTATTTTGTATGGAACCTGCTCATACATAGCCACAAACACACAGTTCACTCAAATTCAATACAAGTGATGAGAAACAGAGATGCAAAAGGGGAAAATATCACGCATTTCTCATAGCCAAACCCTATCAGTGTTTTTTAAAATCCATATAATTATGTCACTTTATACAAAGTGTAGATGTTATTGCTATATTAGTAACAAGTTATTGCTGCATCTATGTTAGTAATGATTGGGAAGGTTTTGACATAGGCAATGCCTGTTAACCAATCCACTATCATGATTTTATACGTTAATAATGATTTAAACCTAGCTTTCATCTTCATACAACCCTCTGGACTCGTTCCAGACCACAATTTAGTCATATGCCACCATTACAGACCTCTAAACTTATTAAGACATTGTGCCTACCGTATGTTGCCAGTACATCAAAGCCCATTCCAGACTGCAACTACATGTACTTGTATAATTCAATTCCACTCTCATGTGTATACATGTACTTCATCAGATCTAAACCCATTCTAGACGGTATAAATGTATTACTGTATTGCTTAGTCATACACATAGCATGGGTAGATCAAAACAACTGAATGTATATAAACTGACATCAAAAACAATAATTATGATAGTCTGGAAACAAAACAAATTTATACAAGGTGTGTTCTTCAGCTGATTATGAACTAAAATAGAATATCAAGGAATGCTTGAAGGAAGTGAACAAGAAACCGAGTTATATTATTACGAATATTAATTGGACTTTATTCATTCTAATTGAATACTGGAGTGGTGACCGACCTCTTCTTGATAAGCTCTCATGACATCCATAGCTTTCAGTTTCCCCGTTTGAAGTCTGCTCTGCAATTCCTCTCCAGACAAAACAACTATTTCTTTTTGTAATACTCGATCCAGCTGGAATACAGTTGAAATGGGTACATAAATAGCATTTATAAAATTTATCTGATCAATTCCAAATGGAAGCTTTAATCTTAAAGTTATATGATCTGAATTACAACTAATTACACCAACAGAGGCATCTTTCCTGCAAAGGATGAATGTTTATGTCTGGATTTTCTATATGAGGGCAAGACCTCACTGGCCTGCACAAATGATCATTTTGATAATGGATGGGTTTTCCAAATTATTTTGGCATAACCGATTATTTTTTGAAAATTATAGAAAACCAGTTAATGCAAACCACAAGAGGTTATACAATCTTTTTTGGAATAACCTATTTTCTGGTAACAACATGCCAATTTGGATTTTTCACAGGCCTGTCTTTGAATCCAAGTAAAAGTAAAAATGTCAGACATGGATGTTGTGCAACAAAATGCACGAATTTCTCCTTTAACAAATGCTACATGTAGAAGTTCCTGAGGAATATAACAGAATGCATACATGATAATCTTTCACTTGTTTCACAAGTTCATCTCGTCTTGACCTCAGCTGCTGTCGCTTCCGATCCAGCTTCTTATTAAGTGAAACCTTCTTCCAGACACGGTGAGCAATGTGCACTGTAATTCCAAACCCAGCAGCAAATGCAACGTACTGAGGTAACCATTTCGGTACTTGGAGCTCAGATGCAGATTCCTTAAGGTGTTGCCACATCTACACAGGAGAAACGAGATTATTTTTTCAAAGTATATTTGTTAGTCAAGCTACATGCAAATGTTGAAACATTGATATAAATTTGAATTACAGAAGTCTATTTAATTATACCTATACATGATTACATGTATGTCAGGGCAAGCAATGACAAACATTTCCAACATCCATTGACTATTTCCATATGATCAAATAGTTAATGTTGAGATGTATCAGCATAGCTAATATCAGAACTTCAAGTGCTAGTTTTATCCACTGGGTGGTACCCAGACACCCAGTTCATAAGTAGACCTACCACTTTGTTTGTACATTGGCATTAGTTTAATTAAATTAACTGTCTTGTCTTATCTTAAATATCATCTGTTCGGATGGTCAAATCATCCTAACTGGTAAGAAAATAGAAAAGACCCTTGTATTCTAAATAATTATTAAACACTAATTAACATAGCTTACTTTTCGATCCTACACCATACACCAAACGATCAACACGTCTACAGCAGTCCGTCCTTCCCAAACACAACAACACATCATAAAACATCGTACCTGAGACAGCAGAGAGATCTAATATCCTAAACAGCCTTGTAACATTGAAAGTTTTTTTAGGCAGTTCATATTCAGCCAAGCGAAACCTCAGACTTGAATCCACAGGAATTCATTATAGTCAAACCTGTCTTAAGCAGCTACCTTAGACAGGAACTAAAAGTGGCCACTTAAGCCAGGTGGCTGCTTAATACAAGTCATAATACACTCATATTTTGGAGAATATTAAAATAGGTGGTTGATTAACAGGTGGCCGTTGAAGGAGCTTTGACTGTACTATATAATATATACGGGGATGTTCCTGCACATCAATATTATAAATATACCCCCATACTGTTAATTCTAACCCTACATCCCCCACCCCAACCCACTAAATTAAACCTAACCATGCCTACATTTGTAACCTACATGTAGATGATGTACATGTAAACCTAACGTCAAAGTAGATGACGGAGAGATTCTATTACCATATCCAACACAGCAATCGTATTTAATTTGCATGTAACCATGTAACCATTTCGGTACTTGGAGCTCGGATGCAGATTCATTAAGGTGTTGCCACATCTACACGGGAGAAACAAGATTATTTTTTCAAAGTATATTTGTTAGTCAAGCTACAAGCAAAATTAATGTTGAAACATTGATGTAAATTTTAATTACAGGTCAATTTAAATACAATATTGATTCAACCTGGAGTTAATTATACCAAACATTTAAAAAAATTATACGTTGGGGTAAGAAATAATTTGTTTTTCCAACATCCACCAACAACTGAACAGGTTACATTGTACATGTACCGGTATATCCTGAATTGCAAAAATACCTTTTAGAACCACCAATAGAACATACATGTTTGTAATTTTAAAAGTTACTTGTACCTGTAGCCCAGGTTCTAAAGCTTTCAAAAATCACTAGTTAACCATGATTGAAATTTCACTAGCCCATATTTAAGACAATATTTTTAAATTCTCAACAAATTAAGATGGTGTAACTTGGTAGATTAACGTAACAAATTATTGCTTAACGTACTTAGGGACCCTTGATCCCCTCTTAAATCTGCCGTACAGCTCTCAATGTGTGCAAAGGATAATCAGTGAATAAAATGTTTTATATCGGGTTTTCACTAGCCATTGATTATGGCAGGATGAAATTTAAAATTTACTAGCCCAAGTCCAAAATTCACTAGGTGGGCTACGGTATGGCTACTGCATTATAGGAGCCTTGTTGTAACCTGTACATACGGAAATTAGCATGCAATATTCCAAAATGATATAACCCCAGATAACTTTAAAAGACTGCCATTAGGCAAATGTTGACCTGTCATGGACAGAACTCTCTTGGGAAGTCAGAGGTTGTGCCGATGACAGGTGTGTTTGAACAGTTTTCTGATGTCAATTTTGTCATGTTTTGCACTCAAACGGGGCGGGATGTAGTCTAGAGTGTCTGCCTGTGGCGGCATGGGTCAAGGGATCGATCCTCCATAGCACAGCGAAAAATATTTTATGGGCTATTTTCCGTTCCAACCAGTGATACTGGTTTACCAAATTCCATGGTGTGTATCTATGGGATAGTGCACATAAAAGTCTTACTCCTTGCTGTTTTTCGGTAAGAGTAGCCCATGAAGCGGTGACTGGCAGGTTTACTCCGAGACCATGTGTCAATATAACCATGCTCATTTATGATCAATGTGTTCCAGTGGCGTCGTTAAACAAACAAACTTTATCATTAGCTCAATGCCGGAAGTAGCCTAATACATGTATGTTGAAAGCCAATATTATCAAATGCAATTTGTTAAATTTTACAATTCTGTTTGAAAAAGTAAAAAGTTGTCAAGTAAGTTTTAAGAAATTAATTTTAGTTTATTTCAACGTAGGAGAAAGCGGAAAACATAAATTAGGAAATAACAAAAATCTTTTAAAAAATCTATTAATGAATGTATCCAGCATGAAAACATATGTATTGGCTATTGAGCGACAAAACATCGTAAATAGGCCTATGTAGGCCCTACCATGTATAATTATGTGACTATAAATATAAAAACAGAGATCAACTAACAACAATGATCGACATATTTATGATTTACACTAAAATATATAGGGTAAAAAACTACATACTGTGAATCGTGATACATGTATAATAACTCAGAAACTATTTAATGTTTCGTAGAAAGAACAACGTTTCAGTATTGTAAAGATTTATAAATGTAATAATCTTAAAATTATTTATATCCAATCAAATCAATTTATTTCCATAATATGAATGATACAGGAACATAAACATGGACCAGTACTAATTTCAAAAACGAAAAGTAATGAGATAAAACAAAAACCCAACATGTTATAAGTCTCTCATAGCATAAAAATACACCACTGTTATAATTTATAGCTGTAATGAGTCTGACAATGTTATATCAATGCGTTCCGTTTCAGCCAGATTTTAGGTTCCGTTTTAGCCCGATCCCGCTTTCTTTACTTAGCCATTAATTTAACTGTTGACTTGTGTTATAATCTGTTCGAATGATTAAAGCATTTCTAAATAATTATTAAACACAAATCAACACAGCCTACTTTCGATCCTACACCATTCACTACACCAAACGATCAACAGTCACGGGTGGACTACACAGTCACGTCTGCAGCATTCCGCCTAAAATACAACTCAGTAAAAA
Organism: Melanodrymia aurantiaca; assembly: GCA_032355825.1. Lineage (NCBI taxonomy): Eukaryota > Metazoa > Mollusca > Gastropoda > Neomphalida > Peltospiridae > Melanodrymia > Melanodrymia aurantiaca. The sequence continues at coordinate 1,557 of JAULBR010108720.1, read as the reverse complement.
ACATTTATAGATAACACTCGCACAATGCGACACGGACAGTTTGACGCAGTTCATATTCAGCCTTGGAGCGAGACCATGTGAAGTTTAACCCACCAGCCTTGCGTTCAATAGCGCGGGCGTTCTGCTACAAACACAAAACGTTTGAACGCTACGTCCGAGTTGACCAACTGGCCAGTTGCGTTGAATAATTTTCCCCGCTCAGACTAACGACTAATTAATCTGTATTAAATTTTATTAGAAGTGAAATGCAACCACAACTTTCAACTTGTTGTTGTTAAAACCTATTTACGTGCTTATATCCAATTAAGTTTCAAGCACGTCTGTCGTGGTCACGCAGTCCAGCTGCCTCGACTGCCTGTTCAGGACAGAAGTTAGTGTTATTATCAGAGGAAACTCACTACAAATTGATAAATAGCAAGGGATCTTTCATATGCACTTTCCCACAGACATGTTAGCACAAACCACGGCCTTTGTTAAACCAGTTGTGGACACTGGTCGGTATAAGTGGTATTGCACCTACCCACTGAGCCTGGCGGAGCACTCACTCTGGGTTGGATCCACCCGCGGGATACGAACACCGTTCCTACCTGCCTTTTGTCCGTGGCGTTAACCACTGTACCACGGAGGCCGGTATACATAAGCACGTAAAATATGTTATAGCTAACTAGCAGTGAATCGTAACGCGGCATGTGATTCTCAACTGTCGTAGATTAAAACTTGAATGCAGTTGTCTCGCTTTGACTATCGTGAACAGAAAGTTCATGTCATAGTTCGTTTCTAGGGCGCGTTGTCAGGAAACAAAACATACCCGGTAGTTAGGTAGTTTTTCACAGGCTGATCGGACATTTTAAAACTGAGAACTCCAACAAGGTATTTATTTCAGACTATTAATACATTATCACTTGTCCAGTTTGTTCTTGTTCATTAGTCAGCGACTCGCGTCTCCAGTGTTTAGTGCCATTATGTTCGATAATCTAATGTTATTTTGGTGGCGGATTTATGAATGGAGTGGGGTTCTTTATTGTATAATACCAGTCTGGTCACTGTACCGGTACACGTCTATTCTAACAGTTAAACTTATTTTAACAAGATATGCCCGAGTTTAAGACGGAAATAAAAGATAGTTTGTTTAACGCATGGGCGTTATTTTCTGTAGAAATGTTGTGATATTGCCTGCCTTACGTTCAATAGCGTGAGCGTTCTATTGCCGAGACAAAACGTTTTGACACCGGTGTTTGCATGTAACATACAATGAATGTCAGGTGATAGTACACGATCGATACCAGTCACATAGTTCCAGACAGCTCGCCCTATTGAACGTAAAGCTGAACACGCCACCGATCGTTCAACTGTCACAGATTAAAACTAATCGGGAGTTGTCTCGCTTTGACTACTGAAGTGAAAACTCGTATCATTGAGGTTTCTACGAATCGCGTGTATAATACCAGGAAGTGATTCACAAGCTGACGACACCGGTCTGCGTGGTGCAGTGGTTAACGCTACGGACTTCAGGCTGGTAGGTACTGGGTTCGAATCCCATTCGTGGCATATGGGATT
>JAULBR010108709.1:0-10462 GCA_032355825.1 Melanodrymia aurantiaca | reverse complement strand
GATAAACCAGTCGTGGATCACTGGCTGGAACGGAAAATAGCCCATAAAAATGTTTTCGCTGTGGAGGATCGACCTCTTGACCCATCCCACCACAAGCGGACATCTTACCTCTGAGCTACGTCCCGCTCCCCCCCTGTGTGAATGAATACCCATAGGTACATGTGAATATTTCATCACATTCAAAGAATACAGAAACATCAGCAGCAAGAGAAAGCCTGACACGTGTGGGGGAGAGAGATTGCAATCAAACGCAGGGGGGTGGGGGGTGAAAGAGAGATTGCAATCAAACGCTGGGCTGACCAGCACAGGGACTGTTTGGATACAGATGGTTGATAAAAGAAGAAAACACTAACTTCATCCCCTAGATGTATCAGCCAGCCATCTGACATTTATTTCAATGGTTACAGTCAAAACAGAAACACCCCTGTGGATTCACTACAACAAACAATGTTCAAGCAGGTGTGTTTAAAAGACATGGCAAATCCTCAACAGTAAAACAACAATAACATGCCCCGGACATTGAGCAGATCACAGGAACAACTCAAGAGTGGGCAGAATGGGCCTTGGAGGATTGAAAGTATAAATGTGCAAACTGACATTATAAAGGCAATATTCGGATACATTACTCTAGATACAGCTCATGCGTACCAGTAGAATATAAGAGTACGGTACTGTATAAATGGTTCTCAAGGCCACATGGAAATAACTAGTGGTCATGTGTTGTAGAAATATCTAGTGGTCATGTGTTGTAGAAATAACTAGTGGCCATGTGTTGTAGAAATAACTAGTGGTCATGTGTTGTAGAAACATCTAGTGGTCATGTGTTGTAGAAATAACTAGTGGTCATGTGTTGTAGAAATAACTCGAGGTCATGTAAAAATAATTAGATGCCACGTAGAAAGAACTAGACTTGAGTATGTTGAAAGAACTAGTGGGCATGTTAAAACAACTAGATGCCATGTGCAAAGAAATAAGTATCGCGTGGAAAGAACTAGAAAGGAATGTGAGACCAGTAAGTGGTCATGCAGAAAGCATTACATGTACTTCTGTGCCTGGATGTTTGCACCCATTAAACCCACTGCTACCTGTAGGTATATTGGTAGAGAGGTAAAACAAAAACAGAGCGCAGCATGTAAAGACTGCACTAAAGACGAAGACTGGCGATAACGTGGAGCAGATAATCTGTGTACAAGCCTAATAGCCGAGCTGTGGTTGTTGTCTTTGACATTGCTGCTGACAAGACGCACTATTTCGAGCAAATCATCAAAGAGGGAATGTTTCAAAAAAAACCAAGCAGCTTGCAAGAAATGCCACTGTGTTTCCACTGTAAATTCCTCCCAACTGATGCCCCGACATTCTGCGGAGTACTGTTCTGTTCTCATACCACCGGTTGACGTTTCAAGGACTAAAACATAAATAGCTGTTTGAAATACTGAATATGATAAAACCTTCCATCAATTATCATTGTCCTTAATCATAGAGAAGATGTGGATCAGTAAGCGATCTATACAACATGTGTTGAATAACAAAATAATGAAGTAAAGCAATAAACATTTGCACATTAAGTTCATTGTAGACAAAACTGACTGTGTAAGTGTCTAAAAATATATGCCGATTTAGATAGATAACAAATATTTAACTTGCTTAATAAAAAACTGGATCATAAACCCGGTAGATTAATCATCAGTTATTTTGACAAGTGGTGTCAGAAGAAAACTGTTGCTACCAACATGCTTGAGATCTTCTATGTACACACAGGATTTGAAATGTGCTAGGCATAGGCACTTTGTTGGAATGGGAAATAACCCACTGAGTCACGGTGACTGAGGCCCCTGAGGATCGAACCATCAACCAAATCAAATCTGAGGCACACACTCTTGCACTGAGCTATACCCCGCTCCCACACGTGGATTTAAACAAATGCATACATGTATTTGTGGAGTGACTGGAAACCTGTCGTCAGTAGTTAACTCTAGTGTTGAATCTAAATACACTTATCTGTTTAATAAATATGAGTTTAAATTGACATGTTTTACAAAGAATCCTACTAATTAAGATGCATCGAGTAAATAATACATGTACATCTCCACCAGAGGGAATAGACAAACAACTATTACAGGACAGACATCGCTTGAATACCATCTATTCAAAGTTTGCAAGTTTCCGTGAGTTTAACTAATCCAAACAACTCTTACAGGACAGACATCGCTTGAATACCATCTATTCAAAGTTTGCAAGTTTCCGTGAGTTTAACTAATCCCAAGTGACTTCATGCTTTTGCCACTCGCCCTTCCCTTTCCGTGCATGACTTGAGTCCATGTTGATGTTCAATCATCAGGACATGTGCTGCACAGGAGCCAGTCATTCCTGGACTCTGCCCCGCTCACTGATGACCAGTCATTACATGCATCAACTGACAGAAGCCCTGGACCGAGACACTAAACTCATCTTCCGATTGGCTCAACACTCAACTGCGATGTCTTGCTGTGGTCAGAAAGAATGTTTCTTGGAGTGGTCTTGCATGCGAGCAGAAAGAGCAATGCATGTTGATGACAGGGCAGATTCCAACATATGGGCATTCTCAAGTGTCATAGTATTATAACCAAAACAATTTCCTCTGAATATTTGATGGTTTTGGTATTGTATACAACTGGCAGAAATATTTGTTTTATATCTATAATTTATTTATGGGCTTAAAGTTTCAAGCAGGTCTGTCATCGTCAAGTAGTCCAGCTGCCTTGATTGCATGTCCAGGACAGAAGTTAGTGTTAGTATGAGAGAAAACCTGCTACTCGTATTTGATAAGCAGCAAGATAAGTTTTATATGCACTTTCCTGCAGATAGCACAGTACATACCATGGCCTTTGCTACACCATTTATGGATACTGGTTGGTTAAGTGGAGCACTCACTCTGGGTTGGAGCCGGTACACCTGTTTTGATGGCCATGTGTGCAATATAGTGTTTTCTCTATCATACTAACATTAATTTCTGTACTGGACAGGCAGTCAAGGCAGCTGTACTGTGTCACCATAATGGACATGCTTAAACCGTAATTGGATATAAGCACATAAATAAGTTATAATTAACTAACTACAAATATAACCAATATCTCCATGTACTGCAACTATAGCGCCACTGTTTCGGCTATTATAATTGGCTAAGTTAGGAGTATAAAATATTACAGATGTCTTCCATCAAAATCTGCTTTTCTTCAAGAGAATGAAGCAGAACAGATGGTCAATGTGAGTGAGGAATTTCCAAACTGAACAGCATAAATTGTGAATTGTTCCTCGGAAGTCTATCAAGATTAGCATCATCCCGTCTGCTGTGTAAAGATCAATCACATGAACGTCTGCCTGACCCAGTTATGAGCAAGTTATTACAGACTGACATTCATGGCAAGTTATGGTATCAAGACACATGGCTACTTCATAACGATACCAACCAATAGGAACTGGTTGTATTCTGGTGTTCGCCAATAAATGTGTCAACAGTGCAAACACTCCAAGTCTGTTTTAGCAAAGTAAACTAATCAGATTTTCAAGAGGGATATAAAATAATGCTGTGACATCATTTGGGTTTAACCCTTTGAGGCTAGGAGACCTGGATCAAGCAGCTCTGGTGAACACTAGTTGTAGCACTGAGTTACATTCCGCTCTCAAAAATAATACATATATAAAAGGATAAAGTTGGTTTGTTTAAATAAATAAATGACACCGCACATAAAATATATCTTGCTGTTATTCGAAGAAGAGTAGTCTATAGCAGCAGAGGGTTTCCTCTGTAACCAAGTGTCGATATAACAGTGCATGTGACATCCAATAACTGCTGATTAACAATTATCAATGTGTTCCAGTGGTGTGGTTAAACAAACTTTATCTTTTTATCGATATCTTAAACCTGACGCAGCCACTCTTGCACTGAGCAATATCCAATTCCATGAAGAAGCAGGAAAAAATAACTTTGTTTTTAAATTCCTAGAAAAGAGTGAATCTTATTTTCTGTTTAGTGTTACAATGGGATAACATTGAATTACTTGGCATCCGGGAACAATAATGCACTTCCAATTATCTAAGAGGTATATAATAAATATTTAATGTGCAAGGCAAAGGAAAAGTTAATGAATCATAGACTGAATTCTTGCAGAATTAAGCAGCAGGATCGAGAATGTCATAGCTCATTACCTCAATGCTTGGCACTTTTCCAAACCACTGGGGTGGGGCAAAATGTGCAAAAACCACCTCAAACCAATAAAACACCCTGTATATTTCCCGCAAACGTAATAGCAGAGATTTAATATTGATTTAGATTCCAATCTTCCGCTAAATGCCTCTTGGTAGAGTGGAAGGTGGAGTTCTCTCACAGAATGTTTGTAATCAGCAATCAAACTGAATCTATTTGCAGCATTTCAGACTCTAAAAAAATAAGTATTGTGACATCTTCTCTTAAAGACTCTCAATCACTGTTAATGGCAACAAACGTTTGCGCTCTGCTGCAATAACAGTGACCTTAGTATTGTGACATCTTTTTTCTTAAAGACTCTGAATCACTGTTAATGGCAACAAACGTTTGCGCTCTGCTGCAATAACAGTGACCGTAGAAGTGTTTGAACTATTTGGTTGCGAGTTTGGTGCAGTTATTTGTATGGTGTAATATAATAACATTTTGAAATGTCTATTTTTATTTATAACCGCATAATAAATGTATGCAATTATGTAAATAAATAACAAGTGTTTTCTATTGTTATACACAAATGAATTTGCACAACTCGTTGTCCCGCTTTTCACGCCAAAATGGTGAGTGATTCTATGCTAACAAACGAGACATGAACATATACATTGCATAACTTGACTGAAATTGAAGGAAGAACAATATCATTTTAACTGATGAAAATATTCGCGAGATTTGCGATTGTGCCAAAATGTGTAAGTCTCGCAATAAATGCATGAGAGTTGACAGGTTTGTAATTGGATGGATAAAACAATTAGAAAGAACAAACATAGTTATTATAATATTATTACATTTCTTAACACTTGCTGGCAAAATACCAAATTGTTCAAATGTGTGAAATAAGACTGTTAATAGATTGATTACACACTGTAAAAAAATTATTTCCTGTCAGATCCAACAAATGGAGATGACGTGTAAGATCAAATTAAAGGGGACCAGACAGTATTGTTTTTGGTTATGTTATGAATCTTGAACCATTAATAAAATAAAATTTGTTTGCTTTATGTTGTATATCGTGAGTTTACATACAACTGTACATGTATTACCGGTATGTTTCAAGTGTACCGATTACCTTCTGGAATGTAGGAGTAAACACACAAAAATTATTTTATAAACATATTTTACAAGTAAAAGGAATAAGTTTTTGTACATCAATTGTTGATATTTTATGCATTTGTATCATTTTACATTATTATAATGCACCAAATTTCAACAATTTAAAACTTTAATGTTAAAAAAAAAATCACAAATTTAAATAACACTTTGTACATTGTACTACAGGCATCACAGATTATTTTTCCTGGACGCTGGTGTCAAACTAAGAAAATAAAGGTAGACTATTCTATTCCTAAATGTAGGTGGGGAATCTGACGTATGGCAAGATAGGACATATATCAAAGTGAAAGAATTGTGCAGACTACTTTTCATCGAAGTTAGCGACTAATAACAAGAAATTTCTCTTTTGGCACTGATTTACTACCCAGCTGTCAGTACACTGTAGTGAAGTTTTTGAGGGTATCCATATTTACCGGTAGTATAAACAAACATGTTCAACTACCTGCGCCTAGCGGTCATTTTGGTATGGTCAGCTTTACGACAGTGCAGTGTGACTGTATGTGAAAGTATTCAAACACCACTGTCCAGAATCACTAAAATAATGTCATTATTGTGCTGTCCATGTAATTTATGTATGTGTGTTTGTTATTCATATATATATATTTATTTTGTATTGCTCTGTTCATGTATGGGTGATACACACAAATACATCTCCCCTGCTGTTATCCTGGTGAAGGTCTCACTGTGTAATATACTGTACATGTATTTGCCAGAGTGAGTGTTTTTTCTAAATATACAATTGTGTTTGGATCAAATAACAGTAAGTAGAGATGTGTTGTACAGCATCAACTTTTCAAAGAGTGTATTTATTGTTTCAAATTGAAACATCTTGTTGCGGAATGTGTTTGTTATGATATTCGAGTCGACCTGTGATGCAATTGACCAAGCTCTCTAGCTGTCTGTGTGTACACGTAGTTCTAACATGACTCACAGCACCTGTTACGTTCTCTCAGGTGGATAAGAATACTGGAGCCTCAACGCTTTCCCTCGTAATCTAATAATTACATTACCAATCAGTAGGAGCCATTGTTTTGTTTACCCATAAAATGCGAATATTGTAAAATTTCACGTATTTCACAGAAATATCAGCAAGTTGGTATTAAGAAGTCGAAACCTCCAATCATTGCCGGAAAAAAAGAAAATTCTTTAAAAAAAAAAAAAAAAAGTAAAATTGTTTTTTTACATCACAAATTTTACAAAGTTACGCTCTCATTCCACCTTGCTCATATCTCTGAGAACTCACCTTAATGCATAGTTGTGAAAAACTAAAAGATGAAATGTGCAACCATTTTTTTTTTTTTATGATGGCAATAAAATGCTATCAAAAACCAATTTGGTGATAGCTTTTGCAGTGGCATGGCTGATTTCGAGTGCTGATGATGAGGTTAATTGCTCGTTTCCACCGATAAGAACGGGTCCACTGAGGAGGATCGATCCATCAACCTATTGAACCTCAGGCGGATGTTCTACTGCTGAGCTACATTTGTATGTCCTACTCCGAGTAAAACAAGAATTGAGTTTCCATTCAGCACCTGCATCTACCTGTACATGTACTCTATAACACTGTACATACAACAGCCATCATTACACCAACCTGAGAGAGAACCAAGCAACCCGCAGTGCCTGGTGTTTGGTCAACCATATAACTGACCGAATTGTTGCATGGCTATGTGGGGCAGAATACATTCGGAACCCATCAAACTGTTACTCACCGATGCAGTTGTAAACACTCAACCCCATTTCTCGGATCAAACTGAACAAGTTATTCCCCAGTCTGGATGACCTGACTCAAACAAAGATCATCTGCCTGGTCCCGTGTTTTCATAAACAACACCGCACCATCATGCACCATCGAGGTGAGGCCCGTATCAGTGTCCAGACATCCAAACACACAAGCCATCATGCTTCACAACTTGCTCAACCATCATCTCATGGGTCATCCCCAACAACAGATGGACCAGATTGATGTCGTTTCCAACCCCGCCCTCTCACCCTGTCCTCCCAGAAACCATCAAAATATCAAATTAATGTAAGTCACAGCAACAGAAATAATGCTCGAAGCATGTTTTCATGAAGTGTCTTATTCACTAGTACTGCGGGATAAAACCTCAAGAGCTCCTTGGGAAAGAAGACCAGTGAAAGAATGCCGCCCCCCACCAACCTATGACATGGTATGACCTTTTGGAAGAATACATGCTGTAGAGTAATGAATAATCGATGATCACTTACATCAGGGTTAGAAAAAATAGATGGTAGCCCAGTGGGCTACCACACATCATCATTATGGTAGCCCAACACCACATTCAGGTAGACACAAAAGTGAAAAAAATTATTAAATATCCATACTTCTACAAAGTTAATACAAACATACAAGATCATCAGAATTTATTTGGTAGCAATTCTGGTAGCCCACTGGTAGCCTAGGCTCAAATCTGGTAGCCCTGGGCTGCCGGGCATGGTATTTATCCAACCCTGCTTGCATACATACAAACATCTGTTCCTCTATGTCCAGTTTAGTCCACAATAATTTATTCAGTATGCTACAATGTATGCAATCATAATATGTAACAAAATGTAATAAAAGTTGGTATTTTTAATGACACTTCTGGAGCACATCAACTGATTAATTGTTTTTGGACATCAAACACATGACTATGTTGACAAATGGTCTAAAAAAGAAATGTTTCTACCACATAGGCTACTTTTACTGTTTTGTAGCAATGGACCGTTTTGTACACACACCACAGCCTATGTTATACCAATCATGGATCAAAAGAGTTATACGGCAGGGTACAAATATCATACACCACCACTGATTAATGATTGTAATGGTGGGACATGAAGGTGACTACAATGTATATTACTATTCTATCAAATCTGCACCTGGTAGTTCCATTATAAAAAACATATTCCTCCATCATTTATGTGTGTTAGTTAGTGAGCTTGTTTCCTGTGCTAATCACCGATGCATGGAATCTGAATCCATTATCGTTACCTGAACTAGCGATGGGATGTTCTGATTATCCGTTGCTGTGTCCAGCTGGGCAGCAGAACGGTGCCAAGATCTGTGTACATGCATGTATGACCAGATGTTTGAGAAAGCAAGCTAGTAGTAGTTCAGGTTAATAAGTCTGAAGATAAGATCCTCTTCTCACCAGTAAACAACCGCTACTGATCAGTCCCAGACATCACTCAGTCAATGGTCGTTGCCCAAGCAGTAAAAGTGGCGAAAATTGTTTCTTTGCTTTATCGACAATAATGATATATAGCATGAAATGATTTTACTTTATCAGGCATGAGAGTGGTGAGAATGAAAGTGTTATTGATATATTGGCAGATACGTACTCTGTATGTAACAGAAGCTGATCTAACTCATTTAGCACAGCACACACACAAAAACAGAAAGAAACAAGTTTACCGTAATCAAATTAATAGAAACATGCAAATTCAATGACTTATAAAACACTAAACTAGCTGTGAGGCATTACAACTGTACATCATTTCTTCTATTACTATTAGTGAAACGATATTCTCCTTCACGAGCCTGTGGCAAGATGAGGTGAACGTCGATTAATGAGTACAAGAAAAACTGCATTGCCGAGTAGCAAGTTTGGTATTCTATTTATTACACAGTGTCTCTTATCATTCTGATTACGTACATCTTCAACTGATAGAGCCTACATTGAATGTTTCTGCAGGCAGTCATAAACAAAAAATCTGTTGCACAATACATTCAAAATGACGTACCGTAACACAATTTTTTGACTTCACACAGCGACTTACATCACCTACCTGAGATATACATGATCTGTAGGGAAAGATCACACAATAATGCCAACTATTTCTTTGCCCATATCGGTAATAAAAGACAAACACTCACACACATTCCTTGAACACATTTTAAAAAATTTAAATTCTTAAATTTTCATTTTAACAGCTTTAATTCCCAATCTTTTTCAAATTTTAATTTTATAATTACAGTTTGCAAAACTGATATTATTTGTGAGTAATGAAATCATGTAAAGAGAAGAGGAACTGAATGCTGGTAGAGGAGTGCCAGTACTGGTATGTCAGAGATTACGAGATAATCAGCATTTAAATGTGTATCCCATATCTACAGCACAACATGTGCAGCAATTTGCAGGCCATGTGGTAAGCTATCTGTGTGTTAATTTCTGTGCTAATTACGATTACGTCATTGTATAAACTAATGACCAGCAAGAAACCCTGCATTCAGACATGCATGGGCGTAACATTACATAACCGTTTTCATAACAGGTCATTATCAAAGCATCATGCAGTGACTATTTAAAAAAATATTTAAAAAATGGTCGCCCACTGAATGGGAATATTTTCTCATCTGCCACTCTTCGTCTTACATGGGACGATACAAGACGATAGCAACTTAACTCTGAAGAATTTCTAGTCTCATTTTTTCAATGTCCCCCGAGGAGGATCGATCCTTCAACCCCTCGAACGTCTTCAGGATGGTCTTGAGCTGCCATACGTCCCCGTTCTTATACACATACATGTACCGTGAAACCCCTTTAAACCAGACCATCAGTAAACTGGAATTCCATCTCAACCAAACATATTTCGAAGTCCCAAACAACCTTAGGTGTTGTATTTAAACCTCAGTAAACCGAACACCCCTCTAAACCGAACATTTTGCTCGGTCCCAAGTGTGTACGGTGTAGAAGGGGTTTCACTGTATATTCTACATTTGTAGTCATCTGGAAGAACTCAATGAGATTTGAGGAGCTCTTTCCAAAAATAGAGTTAAATCGAGGGAGATACATGTACATGTTTTTCAGTAATGAAATGAATCTGCATCCATGTCAGAGCAGGTGCACAACTTACTTACAGCCAGTCAGACAGTGGTACATACGTACAGTGGTAGGAGTGTTCTTTGGGCTACATGTTGATGAGGATCGTTTGTACACTATACAGTGTCTCAATGATCATTCCTACAGATAGATACACACTGCGCAGTAAACACTCGGATCTGTGTCGGTCGCTACAGTGTCGGTCTGACGTGCACGAGGTCAAAGGATCGATCCTGTTCAGCAGATACATTGAAAAGTGTCAAATTTATACATTTTTACTTTTCTGGCA
>JAULBR010108698.1:0-10462 GCA_032355825.1 Melanodrymia aurantiaca | reverse complement strand
AGTCCTACCGGAATGCAAGTCCGGTTATATCATAACAAAATGGATTAAATAATAAAATTAATCTTTACGGAATGAAAAAAAAAAGTCTGATCCATAAAATAAGATATTAGGCCTACCTACAAGTTCTAAAGCTAATGTAAGAACAAACGCAATAAAACTATTATTTATATATATAAGTCTGATGGTTTGAACTAGGATTCCTAGGTATGTAGGTCCCATGGTGTTGGACCTATAATCCTATGGAATTCTATTCCTATTACACCGGCTCCAACTCTAGTAAGTAATCCACGACTAGTCCATCAATGGCCTATCAGTAGAAAAAATGCCCACAACAGAACCCTTGCTGTTATTCGGTAAGAGTAGCCTGGTGAGTTTACTATGTGACCAAGTGTTGATATAACCGTGCGATTGATATCCAATAACCGCTAATTAATAATCAATGTGTTCCAGTGGGGTCGTTAAAGAAACAAACTTTACTTGTTCTCCTTAATACCTACAATTCAATATACATGTATCTAGGCCTACATGTATATAGCCTACATAACATATTTAAATTATATTGCCTAGGAGTACATGGTGTGACGACGCTTCTAACCACATGACACAATCCGCTTGGTGTCCAGAAACCAATTTGCAATGTCCGTGAATATTGTAATTATGGAATCTCATGAAGTTATTTGAAAGCAATTACTATGTCCTTTAGGCAGTTTTATGTAGAATTGTAATGCAACGATTTTACCAGACAAATGACACGCTATTAATAATAATATAACTAGCCTATACGTGTAGAACAATGTGCGACTATACAATAATTGGTTGTTTAATGTTATATTATACATACATACACACGAATAACAAAAAGGCACCACTCTCTAGGCCTATTGAGTACATCAGAAGATGAGATGTGTAAACGCCAAATGCTTGGGTAGAAGAATTATTATACAAACCAATGTCGATTTAACTCTATGGAATAATCAAGATATGAATCGATGATGTACTGTGTATAGCTTCATCTTTTGCTACATCTTCTTGTAATAAATATATTTTGCCATTTGTTGTCCTGCTAATATTAAATTATATGATCATTAATATAATTATAAGAAAGTTATCTAAAACTGTTTGCAAGTTCCAATGTTTTGATTTAGTTATGTCAAACATTCTGGTTAAAATTATAAGTTGACGCCAAAACTGATACCAATGTATTTTTTATACTAAATTATATTGTTCTCAATAAAGAACTAGGTTACAATTTATAAAATGGCTGAGAATATAAAGTAGTTTTGGTTAATCTATAGTCAAGTTCGGTTCTATGCCATAAGGCAAACATTGATGAGTGTTATTAATGAATTGCCTGGTCAAGAACACAAATGAACGTTTACTGTTGACCATTTGTGATTTGAATGCAAGTCATTGCATTAGGAAAAACTCGTTTATTCTCACGAATAGGAGCTAATGTGACGTTTATGTATTATGTGAGTGCCACGTCATGTCGGTTCAGAAACACTTTTCTGTTGATGAATGCCACCAACTACAATATCATGCCTCATCACAACTTCTTGGCGGCGATGCGTTTCTATGACAACAATTTGCCCGTTGAACTGGCGCCATTTTTGTTGTAATGCGTCAGTGGAGACTCGATATTTAATCTAAAATACAGTTTAATAATACGAGGTCGAATGCATGGAAATCAAAAATAGACGACATAGATGATATAAAGAGGAAACTCGTTGAATGAATCAGTATATTGATTAATTAAGTAGGTCTGGGTTTGTACGTGAATAGCATGAAAAGTGAGAGGATTATGAAAAACATAACGAAAGAAAGTCACCGACACATTGAATAATACTTCCTCTGTATGACAACAGAGTATCCAAACCGAAAGGTTAATGGACTGGAAAGAAAGTAAAGTCCATTTAACCCCAAAAACTCCAGTGTATAGACTTTCCTGGTTCAGATTGGTTTTGCAAATTACATTATATATATTATACACTGTGATGTCTATAGAGAAAATTCATCATTCATGCACATAAAAAGAGCTGGTTTTCCATTTAGCGTTTACAATCATGTATTACTATTAGTTAAACAAATTAATACACTTGATCATGTTCGCGATACAAAATGGCTCTTATGGTCACGGTAGTACACCATGTTATGACGAAAAAGGATGGAATGAAAGTCTTTTAGCCATTAACATTAATGAGATTTACAAATGAAATTTACAAAACTTTCAGTAGATAGTAAATGTGTATTTGCTGCAGCATTCACTATTGGTGTCATTAAACAAACAGCTGTATCGGACATCAATTATTCTTTCATGTTGTATCTTTTTGGGCAATAGCAGTATGTGGTTGTTATTACTAATTACTGTCAAGACATTGAGAATTTCAAATGATTTTTTAACAGAATTATAGTTTTAGTAATGGCAGCATAAGCGGGCAGATATTTTCATCATTATCCTCTTATAAAATGACATCATTAAAGTGGTAGAATGTCCGCCTGTGGCGGGATAGGTCGTGGGATCGATTATTCTACGGGCTATTTTCCGTTCCAGCCAGTGAAACACGTCTGGTTTATCAAATTCCATGTAGTGTGCTATTCTGACTATGGGATAGTGCACATAAAAGACCCCTTGCTGAGTTTCGGTAAGAGTAGCCCACGAGGCGGCGGCAGCGGGTTTCCTCTGAGACCATGCGTTTCAAGCCGTAAGCAATTGGGAGAAATTAGAGAAACTAATGAAAATCTTTCCCAAAAGTGACCATACAGGTACTTAACAATTATTGTAGCCTTTCCTACGTCGTAATGTAACATAAATTCTTAATTTGTTTTCTTTAAACAAAAGTAATCATCACATTTATAGACAAAGCTCGCAGAACTTGAAATTGAAAAGTCGATTATAAAGGCGAGGTATCATCGAATGTCATTCGTTAGAACCATTGGGCTAGTCTAGTCAACTGCGATTCCAGACTAACCGCATGTATTATACCCATAATGTTACACAGTCCCGCCAAGACTGACCTAAGAGTCAATGTAATTTATATGCTATGTGTATAAGGCAAACAAAAAACAAAACGTGCAAGTGTTCACGCATTTTGTGAAAAGTTGTTCAAAGTGATTGTCGGTTTCCTGGCGGTTATAGGCCAAGCTGTCAAGCCAAAACCAGATATCACTCAATTAGTGGCGGAGTGGACATCAGGTCATACAAGTCTGCAGATGATTTAAACACTTTAAGTAGTGGACCGACTCCGTTTGTGCTTTCTTTTCCAGTTTAATCCTGAAAGGTACTGTAGAGTTCATAACAAAAAAAGAACATCATGAAAGGTACTGTAGTCTTCATGAAAATGAGAACGTCATTACGAAAGGTACGGTAAATTATTATAGTAAAATGAGAACATCAGTTTGAAAGGTAAGTAGAGTTGAATAGAAGATTAGAGCATAATCATGAAAAGTATAGTAAAGTGTTCCTGGAAGATTAGAGCATCCCAGCTGGATTGTAAAAGTTTTCTCTCAGCAAAAATAAACAAACACAGAATCTGCAAATAGAAAGGATGAACCAAAACTGCAGTACATATCAAAATATTTTATTTCATTTAATTTGTTCTCTTGTGTGAACAGATAAAAGTGATATATACAAAACTTTATAAATACAAGAAATCGTCTTGAAAATCATAATGTGCAAATGACAAAGTAAACAATGATTTACTTACAAAACAAAATTATCAGTTGTAATGTCTTGTGATGAATGATCTCACCCAGATAGTGAACGCATGTGGGAAAAAGCATCACGTAACAGAATAGTGTTCAGATGATAATTACTACAAGTTTATCACTTATCTTCTCTTAAGTCTTGATTTCAGATTTATTTTTAAAAACAAATGTCTTCACGAATATATTGTTAAAGTTTAACACTTAACCTGAATGTTGCACTAAAGCATTGAAATTAAATTTAATAATCCCAACTTGTTCAATATGATCTGTTGAATAGATTTTCTGCAGAAAAAGAAATATACCTATTGATAAAATGATATAAATTTAATACTAAATACATGTACTATTTTACCACATTAAGCTAAATAATGATATACTCATTGATACAGAACGTTAATTTGGATCAATGTATTGGTATCTTAAAAATATTGAAAGAAAATAAACAAATAACCTAGTCAAAGAAAAAATCATTAATTTTACCATGGAAACAAAACAATAGCTGAGAAATAGATTAGTTGCATGCAAATGACCATAAATATGAGAAAATTATCTCATGTTGGTCCCTTTTAATTAATTACGTTCATCAAATTAGAAATCACAGACATTTTAATAAATGATCCTCTAGAATGACCTTGTATATTTTATCCAAGACACATATCATGCTAAAGCTCCGTATAAATAAAGTTAACTCCAAATGTTTTAATGTACAAATATTTACAATGAATACAATATTGTTATTACAAATAATCCATTTCCCTAATTATGATATTATCAAAATATGAATCAATAAAGTTAGATAAAATAAAAGCAATGAATTTAATGATATGTAAATGAGAATAATTAATTTGACTGATAATGCAAAAATGCGTGATGAAAGTGTGTGTGTTATGTGATTAAAAACCAGTCTAACCCGATAGACTTTTTAAAGAATGGTGTGCATCTGCTTTGAGGTTTTCTTTTGAAGTGACCAGCCTTTGCAGACATTCCTGGACATAACTTCAGGAACAAAGTTTTATACAGTTTTTTCAACCATCAAGTAATCTATTAATGCCCAAGTTATTTATCATTTGTTGGAATAAAATAGTTAGTTTTATTACTAGGTAGATAATATACATGTTTTAAAAACAATTAAAATTACATGTCTTTTGTGCGAAAATATAACTTAATAAAGTTGGTTGCTTTAAAGAAAGGAATTATTCATTGTTCATTTAATATGCTAATCTAATAAAGGAGACTATTGTACAATAAATATAACATCACATTTTGATATGCAAAGACTATTATAAGACAATTAGTTAATGTGAAATATTGTAATAAATGTATATAATTATATATAATTGGACTTCAATGCAATAATAATTATTAATATTAACATGCAGTTTGAGATCCAGGACAATGATTTATTTTTTTAAGTCTTATCTTTTAATGACTTTTCAAGATCGTGGAAAATTCTACTTTCTTAAATGTTTAAAATCCAACTTGCAACCATTTTTACCAATCATTATTTGCAGGAAGAGGGTTTTTCTTTATTTGTTAATTGAGTTTTTCTACTCTCTAGTAGATTATTTACCTACTTAAACACAATTTGTAATACTAGTAGTTCCTACACTATCGATCGTTTGATTAATAGGTATGATTTCAATAATAAATGTCTATCCTATTTCCTAGTGCAGTGGCAGAAAATCTAGCTCTGATGGAAAGAATCATTTCTGTTTGGCACAATCCATTAACCATGTCATATCATTGAAATGATTCAGCAACAAAGAAACCCTCGAAGCACCATCACAGCTGATCTGATTTTAGCCATACTTCCACAATAACACTGAGAAAATGAACTGATTTAAGAATTATAGCAAAGGCCATGGGAGTTGGCAGCAAATTGCTTAATTCTTATTGAACAATAGAAACTATCAACTCAGAAAAGAAATCTTACTTAATAAAATTGAAACTAGAGACTGATAATTAAATCCTACAAAGCAAACTCTTAACGAAAAAAATAATCTTATAGAATTAAAAACACCAGCATTATTGTCAGCATAAATAATTGGATTACAATTGATCCATTTTGCCAAGAAAATTCCACATAAACATTCCTCTTATCGCTTCAATTCAGTATGACATTTAAGTCTTACTTCCATCTTTAGGAATTATTGAAAGGATCTTAAATAATTTATACATCAATCTAATCAAAGAGAAATTAATTATAAATTTTCTCATATTTAGCCAAATTAATAGAAAACAAATAAGGTATATTTTGTTCGATATACCTAGAAATTTGTGTTTGTTATAGGGATGTTCAGAAACTTAAGTACAAGTATTGATCTACAGATCATTTAAATTTTTGGTCACAAGGATATTAAAAATGTAAGCAAATATATCGATAAAAAAGTATATAGTTTGTTAATTGAAAATTAACTCTAAGCCATACATTAATAAGTACATGATAGCGGTTTTCGGTACAACATCTATTAGCTTCGTTCACTTCTAAACTACGGTAGTCAAACTTTTCTAACAAAAATTAAATTTGTAGAGACATATTACGCAATATTCACATCACATAAATTGTCATAACTATTTTTCGGATGGTACCAGTAGTATCATAAGAAATTATTTGACTAAATGAAAAATGCGTAACTAAGCCAGTTAAAATGTAGCTAAAACACAATAATAGGTTCCCTTATAGGTCAGTTTTCAGAAGCAAAATACAGCTAAACTATTATAATACATAACAAGACTAACCAAAAAAATATTTAGTTTATAAATCACAACTTACTTTACATCTGGTAACATGGTGTAGTATACAATATATAACTGGACATCTATTGTTAACTCTCCTTGCCCTTTTTAACAAATATAAACTTTGCTAGTGAATTAACTATCCACTGACCAAACTGACTAGCTTTTACAAACAAAATGCAAAATGTTAGAAATTGTTTAATAACAACTGAATCCTTACAAGACAACATAATTGAAGTTTATATAATTTGTTATTACCCGTAGGGGAAAGACGACATGGGGTATACTATAGGGGAAAGAAGATGTGGGGTATTATATTCCATGTAATATCGTGAAGGGAGAGATAGCAGTTACTTGAAGCAACAGAATACATGTAGAGTGAATTTAGAAATGTGGTAGTCGCTAATAACTGGTGAAATCTTCTAACATCACATCATGGCATAATGTTCTCTATGCGTCAATGTAAAATTGAGTGTTTTAGTCTTTTCTAGGATTTGTTTGATTATATTTAAATTATTTATATAAATATGTTGATAAATCAACAATTATTATATTAAAATAACAATCTGCTAAAATATACTAACACACAATTAAAACGCAAGACACATTTTGACATTTTTCTGAGATGCCCTGAAGTACACGAATGTGATGTGATGGTTTTTTGATGTTTACACATTCACTTTCTGTCAGTACACAGAGTTACACACATGTTTAACAACACTTCTAAATCACATTGATTAATTAATCATTGATGTCAGATCCATGATCATTTCAACAGAATGATCATCTCAAAAGAAGCTGGCTGCCACCACATAGGATATTAATTTTTGCATATGGGATAAGATGTACGGTTGGAACGAGGGGAAATGTTTTTCAGTCATCAACTGACCTCAGACACATGTTCTAACCACTGAGAGTCTGCAGTTAAAATATCATGAGCTGTTTGATTATCATAATAGAAAAGGTTTCGTAATTAAATTAATTACTGTAATGAGATATAATTTATTGCTGATTTTGTGTACATCTTGCTATATGTACATGTATCAATAATGCGACTTTCACAGTTACCCGGTACTATAAAACATTTATTTGCAGAAATGGAGGGCAATATACATTTTATTACACACTTTATGTTCAGAAATATAATTCTAATTGTAAACTACAAAATTATTTTGTGAGATAGAAACACACATTTGTAAAAGATAATGAATATGTTATCAAAATAGCACTGCTACTATTAGATTTGTATGCAATATATGCTAAAACTGCACAACTTCAAATATACAAACATGCAATAACAAAGTCTCAGATACACACAAAAATAGTTTCAAGACGTACATGTAATAAAATCTGAACATGAATAATGCACACACAACCAGAGCTTCAATAGCTGCAAAAATCTATCTTCATGATCATATAATGAATCTATAGTAATGCTTGTATTTACACTACATATCTATGATGAAACTGTCATAACATGCATAATGCCAATTGTCCATTAATTGTCGAGAATTAAAAGTTAAACATTTAAAATTCTCAAAATTGATACACAATTATAACATAATTTCTGTATAGTTGATATAAGTGATGTTTTATGTCTACAAATCCCAGTATTTATCAGAAACATAGGATAAACGTATGAGAGAATTGCGAAGAGAATTAGCCGTTGAGAAGTATGAGACAACTCCATACAGTGGGATATCTAGGATATCTATCACACCGAGTGAAGAGAAACTATGTGCATCATATGCAAAGTTTACATTAGATTACATTGTTTAAGAATGATGGTTTAGAGATACACTGAGTAACATAATTACATGGAGTAAAGTGTATCTTCAGAATTACCAGAACATGTAAAGTAATAAAAATAATGTTAAAAATAGAGATGAGAAAAACCATGCCAGACCTCTTTGAATTATTTCAATTTAAATCTGTTTACGAGATGTTGAATGTTTATAAAATGCTATTTTTAAACAAAGTTTCTGTCTCAATGTTCACACAAGTTTCGTATTTGTTTAATGCAGATTAATGTAATAAGAATGGTGGATCTCTATTACGCATCATTGGAATTTCATTTATTTTTTTAATATCACAGGTTCCTAGTGAATATCTATCATAGTGGTCAACGATATTCAAGTCAAATCAATCAGACAATCATTTTTCTCCATTAAAAATAAACCTATTCAATGTTGTCTACAATACTTTGCTCTGATAAATTTTACAATTTAAGGACTGTTTTGAGAAAAGTTGATACTTTCAATGTTAAAAACAAATTGGAGAGGGTCGATGTGTAATCTCCATTTTTATTATCATATATAGAAAACTAAGAAGCAATTATGACGATCTGATGTAGATTGCTATCACTGATCTCATGGTCAAGAATTGATGACAAAAATAATACTTAATAAAATGTGATTGTCTTCACAAATATTTAAAAATATCTACTCACAATAGGATGATATGTTATGTACTTGAGGTACTTACATAATACGATTAAGAAAAATTCACACCGATTAGTATGATATAGGGACTATTGTTTAACTTTCAGAAAACCCCCCACTGTTTTTGCTTTTCTGGAGTATAGTATACCTGGTCCATTCGTAGCACATTGCCATTTCACACCTGTTGAGTGTGTAAAAAACAGAATAAAGATAATGTTTGTTTCTTTAATGGCGCCACTGGAACACATCCGATTATAAATCAGCGGTTATTGGACGTCAAGACGCATGGTTACATTTGACACATGGTCTCAGAGAAAACCTGCTGTCACTGCTTCATGGGTTACTCTTACCGAAAAACAGCAAGGGGTCTTTTATGTGCACTATCACATAGACAGGATACAGAATAACACGCACCATGGAATTTGTTCCTATAAACAAAATGAGATAAACCAGTCGTGTATTACTGGCTGGAACGGAAAATGGCCCATAAAATGTTTTGTGCTGTGGAGAATCGATCCCTCGACCCATTCCGAGATAATTATGTATACGTGTACAATAAGCCTGATATTGTTATAAATGCATTTGGACCTCTGTTCGTTTGTCCTTGTCTTCCTTTTACACTGGTATAGTTAGTATTCTGAACATCTCAAACTGATTTCGGTTACCGGTATCATCATACATTCCCAGCATACTGCAAAATACCGGAAACCGAAATCTCCTTCAATTCGATTGGCTGAGAAATTATTTTCGTTTTTTTTTAGCGAAATCGTATTACCTGTAGATGTTCAATATTCACACTGAAAATAAAGTGTTTGATTAGTGCTATTACAGTTTGTATGATATGAGTGTAATATTTATAATGTGCCATATTTCTGCTATGTTGTTTTGTTGCTATGGATACCGGATTTGAAATGTTTACATCGGTGTGGGACACGAGACAAAAAATGGATTCTTTAACACTTCATTTTGACATACAGAGGTGGCCTCAACCAAATAGTCGTCTAGGCATGGTTAGGTGCCTAGGCACGGGCAGTAATTAACATCGCTGGCTCCATAAGCCTAAACTACAACCCCTCACAATCCTGACTACTCGCGTGGTATGGATGTCAGTTTTGGATATATCTCTAGGTATAGTCTGAGGAAAAATGTTTCATCTAGACCATTGTCAGTCATCTGCCTAGGAGGTTTCGGCGATCTGCCGAAGCCTAGGCGACTGTTTGGTTGAGGCCACCACTGTACTAGTATTTAAACAAATTGTGATATTTAAACTGTTCATTGTAAAAATTCTTCATTTTTTAAATACTTCAGTGCCGTAATGATCAAACTGGGGCCCTCCAGAAAACTGCGTATACTCAGCAAAATAAATCAAGGACCACTTTTTTGTCCTTATCTTTTTTTGCGGAGTATAGTTAGTCTGCCTGTACTATAGTAGCCTATGTGGTATGGCATAGTCTATTATAGTAGTCTATGTGGTGTGGCATGTTCTACTATATAGTAGGCTATGTAAAGTAAAGTTTGTTTTATTTAACGATGCCACTAGAAACACATCGATTATAAATCAGCGGTTATTGGACGTCAGA
>JAULBR010108687.1:0-10463 GCA_032355825.1 Melanodrymia aurantiaca | reverse complement strand
GCTGTTTTTCGGTAAGAGTAGCCCATGAAGCGGTGACAGCGGGTTTCCTCTGAGACCATGTGTCAATATAACCATGCGTCTGTTCCAGTGGCGTCGTTAAACAAACAAACTTTATCTTTTTACCTATCACTTTATCACAGTGATATATATTTTTTTGATAGCCAAAGTAAAGCGATCAGTTGAAAATTGAATCAACAGCTATTTATACACAGTTGTTCAATAGCTAATATTTGATAAGCTAACAGAGATTGTTAGATATGAAATAATAAATGACAAGTGGAATATTTAAACATATTTATTAATCATTAATTAAATCATAAAAGGTCATCCTTAATAGCGTGGTACATCACACTTCTGACTTCAGATGTAAGTACCTGATAAAGGTTGACTGATAGTTACAATATTTAATGTTGAACTAGATTGACTATTGTGACTTCACATAGAAACTATATTTGGAAATTCGCATTGCTTGAGCTTGTCGGGTGTATGAGAATTTAGTTGATTTGAAAATGATTTGATAATGCAAGAAATGCTTCATTTGGAGAACTGAAATAAAGATGAAGTTTGTTTAATGACGCCACTGGAACACATTGATTATTAATCAAGGGTTATTGGATGTCAAATGAACAGTTATAACTTATAGACACTTGTTCACAAAGGAAACCCACTGCCACCACATACGCGACAACAGCAAGGGATCTTTTATGTGCACTTGCCACAAACAAGATAGTACACACTACGGGCCTTTGATGTATCAGTCATGGATCACTGGTTGGAACAGGGTCCACTGAGGAGGATTGATCCGTTGACCTATCAAACCTCAGGCAGACGTTCTACCACTTAGCTACGTCCCGCTACGAACTGAAATAAGTCGAGGCTATAAATATTTATAAGGATTGTTGGGGTGATACAAAAACTCCTTTTTTGTTTAAAAATATAAATTATAATTCAGCAATGTATGTTTTTTATGTTTAGTTATGTTTCCAAATGTGTCCTATTAATGGACATTTTGTAACCGTTAATATTTTGATCTGACAACAAACATTAAACAATATCTGACCTGGTATTCAGTTTGATGCTTTGTTCTTGTAAATTCATTTCTGTGTTTATTACCTGTTTATCATAGTTCACGTGGTTGGGTCATTGTACCATGCTGACCTCTGCAGGTGACAAACAAACAAGTGCCTGTTATTTATGTGTAGTATGTATGATGCCGTGGCCTGTGTTACTGCTAACAAGAAATAGATGGGTGTTGCAAGTGGAGTAAGGACAAATCTGTTTGGGTGACAGAGTTGTCTGTAGAAATGAAATAATGAGAGTAATGAATAGCAACACAGCCTGTCCAAGGTGTTGTTTTTACACTACAACAACATCTACACTGTATTGCTGCATGCTATTCAGGCTGCAAAATGACCGGGTTCGCATCGCAAAAAGTGATGCTAAATCTTGCAATCGTGATGCAATATTATTATTCATTTTATATAAGTGCTACTCAAATTCCAGTAGTTGCTTTTCCATTCCCCATCCAGAAAAAAACTGCTAATCACTGTCATTGCTTTTATGAAGCAAAAGTTAGATGCCAGTCATATATAATACATTCAATTTTAGACTTATTATTCCTACAGAACCATAATGTTAACCGCCCGAGTTATTTCGACAAGGGAAATAACTCTTTTTGCATATTGTTTTGGCGAAAAGTAAGACAGTAGACAAACCGGAATCCTGTATGCCTTTTTGTTTTGGAGTGTATACTAACTAGTATTATAATAGTTAAACATGGGCGGTGGATTATATGTTGTACTATTAAAACATGGCAGCCATATTTTTGATCCAGTTCGAATTGGTTGTTTTTTGGTGTTAATAGATATATCCACTTTGATTATTGCTTTGTTAGTAGATATATCCAGTTCAAATTGGTTACTGCTTTCAACTTGTTTTATGAAAATGACAGTCTTTGAAACTTTAAAAAAAAAATAAAAATTATGGTATTGCACACAAAAAAGAGGGTTTGGTGCAAAATAGTGATAATTTTACCAATATAAAGCTGGTCATTCTTATTAACTCACATATACATGCTCTGAGATGATTAACACTATACACAGCGGCTAATAACATTAATTGACTTGACGGCAATTTATATTACCAACCGTGCATGAAATGTGTATTTTTAGTAACTTGAAGTAATTTATCTTTTATTGAGGAGAGACATTTAGTTCCATGGTTTTGCCTACGTTATTGGATCAATTATTTGCCTTCTGTTAACATAAAACATTGCACTTTGATGTCGGTAGTCAATAATAGACAACTTATCACAGTGTCTCTTTAGTGATTGTTGACATTTCTCTCCTCGATGTAAACACACTGTGCCTTATTAATAACATGAAAGTGTCTCATTTGAGCATGCGAAGAGATTAATATCCTGTATGCATGTAGACAAGAAATCAATAACGTCATTCACTTGTCTTTAAAGCTCAACTCTTATCGTTTTTGTTTATTTTACTTCAATTCACATTTTTAATGGTTTTCTTTTGTTTGCATAATTCCTTTTGGCTTCTTTCTTTACAATTTCCGGGTAAATCGGCCAAAATTATACCAAAAAAAAAAAATTTATAAGAGCAAATTATATGAGTAAATGTCATACAAATTTGTGAGAGCACATTTCATGAGTAAATGTCATAATTGATTAAAATCCTCAATGATAAATGTGCAGATGATGAAGTTATCAAAAAGAATGTTATTTTGCCCATCATCCAGCCTTACATTTCAATCGTGGATCAGGTTTATTTTATTCTTTAAAGTTGATTTAGAAATAAGCCTCAAAATCCAGGAGAAACAATATTTAAATACATGTAGTTCCATCTGCTCATTTGTGTGTGCCAATGGATTAAGGCCGAATATGCAATATTAAATATAATGAATCCTAGATTATCCTTTTTATCATTGCCAGCCTCAAGATCGAATCAGCCCCCATTTTTATCTGATAAAAAAATTTGTCATTTAAAAATAATAATTATATATACTGACTAAGGCCTATTTCCAATGTCCTGAAAATATAAAATAAAAATAGAATTGTGTTACCTGCCCACATTTTGAAAACAATTTGGATGATAATTTAGCATATATTTTATTTATGGCCATGTAAGTACATGTATCTTTTTGTTTGGCCTTACACCCTCTGGACAAGGCACAGAGTGTTATGAGAAGTACATGGTCTTCGTTTTTAATTTATTTGTTTAAAAACTAGACATCGGTCAGTCAATTAACCCACTACATGTACTGATATATAAATATCTGTTGGTAATTTAGTGATATATTTCAATATTGATTTGTAATTATTATGCAGTAAGAAGATTCATTTCTGTTTGTTCTATTTTTTTTCTATCAACAAAAAACCCGACCATGTAACCAAATAAATAACTCTCAGACTCTATAAGTCTATAATTAACATGTTTTCCCTAACTACGGACATTGACATATGTGATATGTTCCTCCAATGTTGTTTACTAATAACTTGTAAGCATTATGCCTTCAGACAAATTGCTTTTAAAAACATGCAAATTTGTCCTTGTAGATGCATTATTGCAAAAGCATCCACCAATGGTGTGAATTCACCGACAGGGCAGTGGGTTACAGCTTACAGAGATACCAATTAATCTTTAACTGCCTAAAGGGCTTTTTCCATGTGCGCGGTTTTTGTGGGCGGACGCGGGCGCGGCAAGCAGCACGCGGACGCGTCAAAAATCGATTGTATGGTTATGAATAGGGGTGTTTCCATGTAAGCGGCGCGGGAGCAGGACCGTTTTTTTTGTCGCGCGGTATACGCGCCCGTGTCTGCGCCTCACCCGCGTTCCGCGCACATGGAAAACCGCCTTTAAACAAGTTAGTAAATTTTGGCCAAAAAATAACATCCCGTGTAATATACTGTACTTACATTTTCATTCGGTTCTATTCAAGACTTGTTGAAGATGCTTATATATCTAGTTAAGATTCCACCCCTCCAACCCTGTTCCCACCATAATCACAGTTTGCATTACAACCAAACACTGAGATGTAGTTTCAAGGCTTGGCGTGTTCATGTAGACACTCTTAAGAACATGGTATCAATACTGCCCATCTCAAAGTGACTTATAGCATGCTAGATGTCCCTACACTAAAACATTCTTGTGTCCTTTTTAACCTGTATCATTTTTTTATTTTTTTGCCATTGAACAAAAATGTGTGGCTATTTTCTGATGACTTCCTATGGTGCACTGTTTATAAATGTGTAACCTACAGACTGTCCAGACAAGGTGTTAGTGAAGTTGGTCTCTACTTTAATGCGCATTACAGCATCATATCGCACTTTAGGCAATGTGCATGTGCCAACCCTTAAAATGCGGACAATTTTCGATGGCACATGATTGCTGATGTAAATTAGTTTTGCCACAACATTGCAAAACCAATTTGGAAAAAAATGATTTCAAGGATACGTTTTAATATCCTTTACATTAGGTTTAAATTTAATCCTACATGGCTATGAACACCTCCGGGTCTTGGTATTTAAAAGACAATGGACAGATTTTATCTCTTAAAATCTAACCATACCAGAAAATGGACAGTTTTTATCTCTTAAAGACAAAGTCATAAACACGTAATAACCGTATTATATAAATGTGAAAATGTTCATTTTTTAAAATATTAAAGGTAAAAAATAAATCAATATGAATAGGAAGCTAATACATACTAGTATTACTAGAAAATCAGAAGCAACATGACGTCATCTGTGCTTGCAACGTATGGCGTCATTTTCACCATTCATGATTCTATTTATGTGTGTCACTAGACTTGTGCTGATCAATAAATCGTCTAGAACCGAGGGCTAGATAGAATTTTCCTGCCCTGAATAAAAGCTAGCAAATTCTGTTCAGTGGACAAGAAATATATATACATATTATATATATAGGACCCATTCACTGATTGATTTTTACAACCCCAGACCACTTAATAAACCATTGTGAAGCTAATGAATAGATATTGTAATGTGAAAAGTTCACACAATTTGGATTCAGAAACAATGGCCTTTCTCAGTTGGAAACTTTTCATCCACTTTGCATCGAGAAACAATGTCTTTCGTCTCAGTTGAAGAAAATCTGACATAACCACGGAAACAGCAGATCTTTAACGGCAAAATATGCATAACTGACATCGATACGTAAAATAAGTATAAATTTATTGATATTTTATATGGTGAAATAAAGTATTGATGTTCTATGCATTCGTGTTATAAGTATTTTGCATGGTTATCATAAATAGGTGATATTGTGTCTCTGTTAAACAATCTTTTAAAGTTGACAAATGAAATCTTTGTTAAGTAGTTAGTATGTCGTGTAGGTTCATTGTTACAGCATATGCTGAAATGAACTGCATTTAGTCCCAAATGGACCAAACATTGATTATTAAAGACTATGTTTGCCTTATCTATGGGGATGAAAACCAATATGAAAGATCTTTTGGGTTTTTTCCCATAATATATAGGGTTACGTTTCATCTACTGTATTATTGTTGACATTTTACATGTCTGCATTGTTAATGTACTACACTTATCACACGTACCGGTAGGTCTGACACACAATAGCCAATGATTTTTCAACGAGCAGTGGTTCATTAAACAACTGTTCAGTTCATTGCTTTTCAAAGGCCTTTAGACATCCTTGGCGACCAAATATAATAAATGTTGTATCGTTATATATATAGTCAAAGCTAGGATTGGCTCATGTATTGTAAAGTTTCAAGGTTTTCTCACTGGAATAGCTCAAAATGAAATGTATACATCTGCTGACAATGCCAATTTATAAAATTAATCTTAATAGAAAATAAATGTGTATCCATGTAATGTTCTAAGATAGTAACTTATCTGACTTATTTTACCTTCATTTAGAGATTTATAATATAATCATTTTTACCTTGTAAATATTATATGATAATTACATGATGGAATGTTTTGGGAAGTGAGCGTGGTACGTTGGTCTATGGTAGTTGTTAAGAGCAAGAAATAACGCGAACGCTGAATTAAAATAAGAAAATACTATTTACGGTTTGTGTTATCATCTATTTTGATCTATTCTTACTACCTTGTATCGACTAAACCTTTGGCGAGGTCTTATCACAAAAGGAAATTTTAGTTTTCAGATTTGTGCTGCTACTATGAAACTTCATATCCCTCCCTCTCCATCACACAATGAACACTTAGTAATAAATCCACTGTAGAAATCATTCTGAAGCCACTGTATAGTACAGATGTACCTATGATTCCTAGTCACTGTATGTAGTAATCGTGTAGTTGTAACAGAGATACTTTCTATTGTCTCATATGGCAAGCAAGTAGCTCTTGAGACTTAGAAATAAGCACAGGAACAAACAGAGAGTGACCTAAAGCACTATGTGTACTGTAAATCATGTTGAGGGACGGACTAGTTGGATGAGTTTTGTAGCACAAGCAGGAAGAATAAACGAGAGTACCGGTAATGTAAATATTCACATATACTTGTAAACATTAACTTGTACACCACCTCTATGAAGGACAGAGTGCATTGTAGTGCATCTAGAAACCGGATTCAGTTGTACAGTTAAACCCCTAGAAACCGACCACACTTGGGACTAAGTAAAATGTTCGGTTTAGAGGGGTGTTCGATTTACTAAGGTTTACATAAAGAATACACTCAGGAATAAGTAAAATGTTCGGTTTAAAGGGGATTTCGATTTCTGCAGTTTAAATAAAGAGCCTTTCGGGACGAAAATAAGTTTGGTTTAGAGGGAATTTCATTTTACTGAGGGTCTGGTTTAAAGGGGTTTCACTGCACTTGGTAGTATGCAATATTTAAAGCAGTACAGAGGGAAACATGTTCGCATATACATGTGTGTGTATTTGTATATAAGTTTTTTAAAACACATTGTCTTTATATAAAAATGAAAGTGAGTCTCAAGTACCAATGTATATAATTATACAGAAATAGTAATGGCTTTATGGAAGACAAATATAACAAATATCTATTAAACTTAGATGAGGAGAATGAAAACGAGTTTGATGTAGTACGTGTTAATGGTGTCGATAGACTACTAAGGTATACAGGCAGGAATACTTAAAAGACTGAGGCAAAGACGTCGTTTGTGGCCTGGTTCATAACATCATAGCAAAAGGATGTTCCTTCTTTATTACCCTATATATAAGAAGGATTGTTTTTATCATTAAAATAATTAATTGAATTATTTCGAGGTGAATCAAGATTGGTGTGGATTCCTTTTCAAGAATTATAATCATTACTAAAAAACAAATGCACAATGATGCAAAAAATTTGTAGTATGTTTTTAAAAAGTGTTACTTCAGTTGAACTCCTTCATAACATTGATACATACATACATTGATATAACAAATATAAATAAATAGTACTTTCCACTCAATTGATGTCTAGTGTTTAGCAATGTTAACTTGGGAGTGTTAGTTCCGGAAGCTGGTGGGACATTCTATTCAATAAGTAAAAACATTAAACAAATTATACTATGTCCATACTTCTAAATAAAGATATATTAATGTTTGCTATTGAATGGCCACTCCTCTTCACTCCAAAACCAGAACAGATTAGCCGAGAATCTTGCCTATGGGTCTGAATACTGGTCAGAAATGTCTCATATTAATTTTTTGCCACAAAGGCTTGTCACAAACATGACGTAGAGCAACATGATGACCACGAATATCTAGTCGAAGTCTGCAGTGTTATATTTCATGTGGTCTTTTGCACTTGTAATAGCTAGGGACATCCACATCGACTTGTTTAAGTTTTTTCTTAAAGCAATATATAGTTAGGGAATGTTTTACATGCATTGGCATGTTATTTCATAAGTTGATACTTGACGGGGAAAATTGAATCGTAAAAAAGTTTTGTGCGACATCTACATGCATATGGTTGAAATTGTTCTGCATTTCGCAGGGAGTATTGGTTAGTCTCAGCAATAGTTCAAGGTAATTGAATGGTTAAGTATCTAGGTGAGAGACCATTGCATAATCGATACATCATACATAGTTTATGTCATTTCCTCCTTTCAGTTAACGGAATGAAGCCAGTCTCGTTGTATAGTGATTGGTATGATGTCATCTGAACTGACCCAAATAGTACGCAAAGCATCAAGCTGAATATTTTCTAGCTGTTGTGATAAATTAATAGTACATTTGTCCCAGATTATATCGGCGTAATCAAAGGGTGGGAACAAAAAAACTGTGCAACTTCTCAAGTGACTTTCTACTGAGTCGATATTTTAAAGAACAAAAATAATTCATCATTTGACTTGTATTTTGGAAAGTTAGTCCCAAGTGGTTATGGTTGCTAGTATCTAGTACAACAATATTATCCGTGTGTAAATTTGTTTTTGGAGTAAATGTAAATGTTACAGTTTTAGTTTTTTTCGGGGATGAATTTAACTAGCCATTGTTTTGCCCACTTGTTGATATGTTCGAGATCTGAGTTTAGAATGTTACTGCATTGTTCGAGGTTTTCCACTGTAATATATAGAGAGGTGTCATCAGCAAATAAACGTATGTTTGAATTTATCCCGTCCACAATGTCATTAATGTATATTAAAAACAACAGGAGCCCAAGTACTGAGCTCTGGGGTACACCTGCGAGTACACGTTTGTCAGCAGAACAGTGGCCATGAAGGACAACATGTTTGCGATCTACAGATAGTTTTTAAACCATTTTAATAATTTATTCGTAATTCCGACATGTTTTAATTTGTGAATGACACCCCTGTGCTATACTCTATCGAATTCATGCCTTACTTATGTCACAAAACACGGCTCTTGCTTCATCGCCTTGACCCATAGAGGATACTGTGGCTATTTTCGGTTATTCTTATTAGCTTATCAGTTAATTGTGTCAACTAGAAACGTGTACACAGATAGTCAATTTTAGGATTACCGCATTCACTGACGTTTGCGTTAAAGTTGCCAACAAGTAAAACGTTATCAGAAGGGTCTTCCATTCCACCAATAAATGATTCCTCGATTAAATTCCAGTATTCAGTTGTAGCAGATGGTGCACAGTTATTATTGTTTAATTCTACCCAAATAGCTTCTAGTCGGCTCTATGTTTAGAAATGATGTGGGTTTTAATTATAAATTGCTACACTGCCCCAGGTATTTACTAATCAGTCTTTTCGATAAAGGTTTTTGTAGGCTTTTTAATCATGATGCGATCATGCAATAAATATTATGTATATGTGTCAAAATCCGCTCCAGGTTCAAATGTGTTCACACCTATCATTTCTACAGTTTTAATTAACACTTAATGTTAGAAAATATGTGTACATTGCTGTTTTGTTTAACACATTGCTCTTTGATTTTGTGGTCAAGCCACAAGTTAAAACAATACAATGAAGAGAAAGCAAGCCAAATAATTTATCACACATATGATCTATTTGTTTAAATTAATGTTGATAAGTTACATCCCATAGAAATAAATATATCAGTCGGTCAATTCAGACATAACCAACCTATTTTATTGGTAAATATGTTAAAAAAATGCATACCTTAGATATACCAATTTTAAATAAAACGCTTCTTAATATGTTATTGTAGATTTATTATCCCAGACTGTCCATAACACAGCATGCGATCCAATGTAGATCTCTTTCGTGCAGCTAACTGTGTGCTTTATAGGTAGAATACCTGCTGAGGTGTTGCCAGAGATACTGCCAGGGTTCATGGGTATATTTTACATGAATGGTTCATCCGATCAGCAGGGCTTTTGTTGTGATGGAAACAGAGTTTGGTACTTGGATCAATCTCTCTGTAGGGTGTGTGTTCTGGCAATGCCATCAGACACCTGTATACACAATACACCTGTCCAGCAGGGAAGTAGTAGATACAAACACAATCCAGTGTTGCAGCATGGGATAGTCAGGTGCCAGTTACAATCTGATCGCTAGCAGAAATTCTTACCCTACCGCACACACACCAGTACATCTGGCTTATGTTAGAGACTTATCTGCACTCTATATAAAAGTTTGGCTAAAAATACATGACCGTTTCTAAAAATACTTATTGAGCTAGATTGGATCCATTAAATGGCAAATATAAGCTGGAAGCTAAATGGTTATATTTGGAAAACACAATGCAAAATCTCACAGACAATACTGGAACTTTCTATGGATTATTAGGTATAATTACCACAGAAATATGGTCAACACATGTTGTTTTTGTAACTGGTGCTTTTTTTTTTTTTATCCTAATCAAAACTTGACAAGGCCATATCTTTCGTGTATTTTACCAGATAAATTATGTAAGTTTAAACATTCTTACAACAGATTGATAGTTACTGATTGATGTTACTATAAAACTATACTTCGTGTCACAACATTTGTAGTATGTTTTTCGTAGATAACTTTAGTTTCGTTTAACGTAGAAAAAAAAGGTAAACATTTTTGAAAAT
>JAULBR010108676.1:0-10465 GCA_032355825.1 Melanodrymia aurantiaca | reverse complement strand
GTCTGACGTCCAATAACCGCTGATATATAATCAATGTGTTTCTAGTGGCGTCGTTAAATAAAACAAACTTTACTTTTTTACATGTAGTACTTACTAATTGACTTTATATATTTTCACAACAGGATAATTATGAGAAGAGCCTGCACGGAGAAGCCCGAAAGCGTCCGCGTAAGAAAACCAAACCCCCGGCACTTACACGCCCCCCTCGGAAAGGAAAGAAGAAAAAGAAGTCACGATACGTCCGTCCACAGATACCCGTTCCTGAGTCTGGATCTCAGCCGGAAGAGTCGGGTATGTGTAATTTATCTTCCATTATCTAGAGGCTTTTGTAGGCGATACTGCTGGCCTAATAATTGTTTTCGTCGTTCGTGCAAAACGAAAATCAAGACGAACGACGGATCGTTCGTGAAAGAGCTGTAACCAACAGTTCATAAAAAATTCTGAACAGATAACATGTACAACATAACCACGGTTGAACATAAGTTGTCATCGCTTTGAACAGTCAACAGAGTTCAATGCCCTGTTTTTCAGAGGTAGAATGTCCGTGGGATGGGTCGAGAGATCAATCCTCCCACAGCGCAAAACATTTGTATGGGCTATTTTCCGTTCCAGCCAGTGAAACACGTCTGGTTTATCAAATTCCTTGTGTGTTATTCTGTCTATGGGATAGTGCACATAAAAGACCCCTTGCGGTTTTTCGGTAAGAGTAGCCCATGAAGCGGTGACTGCGGGTTTCCTCTGAGACCATGTGTCAATATAACCATGCGTCTGACGTCCAATAACTGCTGATTTATAATCGGCGTGTTTCTAGTGGCATCATTAAATAAAACAAACTTTACTTTTATACTTCGTGTCACAACATTTGTAGTATGTTTTTCGTAGATAACTTTAGTTTCGCTTAACGTAGAGAAAAAAGGGTAAACATTTTTGAAAATAAAAAAAGTCCTGTTTTTGTGTCCAAATTATATAACTTTAGGTTAACAAATAAAAACATTGTACTGCAAATACGTACAACAAATCTTGAAAAAAATCAATCGTTAAGATTTTTAATTTTTAAAAACTTTGTTTCAGCGGTACCGGAGGAGGAGAATGGCGAGGAATCTGGGTCAAACATCGACGTGGACGTTGAGTCGACGACCGTGATGGCGGACGAGTCGGACGAGTCGGACATCGACATCGGTTCGGCCGACGTGTCGTCTGCCAACACGAGCAAGGACGACAAGAGCTTCGAGCCGTCGCTGGCCGGGGTCGAGCTGGAGGAGATGCTTCCCCCGGGCCGCATCGAGGGTTTGTTTACTTTTCCCCTTCGCTAAGTAGCTCAGGGGTAGAATGTCTATCCTCCTAAGGGACCGTTTGGGTTATTTCCCATTCCAACCAGTGATTCACGACTGGTCTATCAAAGGTTGTGGTTTGTTACCCCCGGGCCGCATTGAGGGTTTGTTTACTTTTCCTCCTGTGCAGAGTTCGAAATAGGCGGCATCACAGTATTCTGGGGATACTAGATTTTAAAGGTATCCCATGGGATACCATTTTTTAAAAAGAACAAAATTTATTATTTTGTATTTTACAGAATTTACTTGACTATAGTGGCAAATGTAACATTTCAGCCACTTATGCATAGCTGTGTACCCATGATACTTTGATAGAATTCAAAACATGTCGGCTGGTTTTAATATCCGAAATCATACAGAGTGCCGTCATGAAAATATTCGAAACCGGAATATGCCGAGTTCGTCGGGGTTTTCCCGCTAATAACGTTCACCCACCAATAGACATTACGCTTTGCCTTCACATAAATTCACAACCGACGCTATTTGACATGATGTATTTTTTTATTGTTTATAAATTTGGATACCAGATTTTAAATGCTAGTATTTAACATGGATACCTCTTTTTTTTATAGTTCAAACCCTGATTGATTATTAATCAATGTACTCTGTCGTTTGTGTAAAGTGGACTTGTTTGTTTCAGATATTGGCAAGGCGTTTGGAGAGTTACCCCTGGAGCAGGCCTCCAGGTTGCTTGAAGAACAAGATTTTCAAGAAGTTTTCAACAAAATTCCAGATGAAGCATTTGATATTTTCTCAGGCAAGTCATTCAGATATACAGAATGCAGAGGTTTTCCCAGAGCCATAAGCACTTTGATTTATTTTAAGGGAATTGTAAGCCCTTTGATATAATGTAAGTGCTTTGTAAGGGGCTTAGGAGCGGGTGCCTA
Source organism: Melanodrymia aurantiaca (assembly GCA_032355825.1). NCBI lineage: Eukaryota > Metazoa > Mollusca > Gastropoda > Neomphalida > Peltospiridae > Melanodrymia > Melanodrymia aurantiaca. The sequence continues at coordinate 8,247 of JAULBR010108676.1, read as the reverse complement.
GCTCACCGCAAGAGTGTCCGCCTGAGGCGCAATGGGTCAAATGATCTATCCTAAGGTGAATGTTTGAGTTATTTCCTATTCCAACCAGTGATCCATGACTGATCTATGAAACGCCGTAGATTCAGGCCTGTGAAAATTGAAAATTTGCGGAACCCATTTATAGGTTACGCCAAAATATTTTGTGTAACCCATTACAAAATATGTTGCTAAATATGTAATGACAATATAAGCAGTAGCTAGGTATAATTCTCATGTTGTAGTCTTATGTGTTTTTTTAACAACATAGACTGTTTATAAATAAGGGACTGAAAAATGGGTTACGCAAAACAACAATTGCGCAAACGTCGCGCGAACCAAACGATCGTTCGCGCAATTTTCGCAGGCCTGAGTTTGTGCTATCTTGTCTGTGGGAAAGTACACATAAACAATATTTTGCTGTTATTGGGTAAAAGTAGCCAGTGTGATGGCAGCAGATTTCCTCTGTGATGAAGTGTCGATATAACCATGTGTTTCACATCGAATAACTGCTGTGTTACAGAGATGTCGTTAATCAAACTTCATCATTGGGTGAGGTCATGATCTTTGTAAGTCGGTTAGTCACATAATGACCACTGATAAAAAATATAACACAAGAATTTCCACACTGCGGTGTAATAAATAGACGATATTAAACGAGCTATCGGATAATCCTGTATTATCAAGTTTATGTCCCAAGCTTTAGTGAGTGACTGAAAATATAATTATTTCACAAGAGACTTAAACTTGATAATACAGGGTAGCGAGTTTAATATTCTGTTTATTACTCCAGACATTTCATTGTTAAATGCTTTTGAAACAAATTTGACGTCGATGTAACGCTGAAAATGAAGAAGACCAAAAGTATATTTGACAACATGCTCACAATTTCTGACGTACTATTTTAATAATGTCAGTGGCTGGAATGGTTTTAACAACCCAATCAGATCACATGTTATACCAATGTTGTGATATTTCGCATTGAGAATATATATATATATTTCCCCGGGGTAATAATTCTGTTTGTTTACTGCTGATTTTGAAAATTATTTATGCATTTTTCCAGGTAGAAATGGAGAATTTGAACACACTTCACTTTTGTTAACATCCATCAGGGTTTTAATCTACCATACAATTTGGGGCTGGTTACCATCCCCATTCCCCTAAGGGGAATTCCCAATCTGAAAATTCCCAATTTTATTTTAATTTTACAGAGATATAACACAGATGACTTGTGAGAAAAAGAAGAAGTTCTTTTTCTTTATAATGTGAAAAAAAAAAAAACTATTATTCTTTTAAGAGGAAAATACCCAATTACATGACATTCTAACGTTGACTACCGCAAACAAATATAAAAAATGTAAATAAAGAAATTCCTCTTTTTCTGTCTTCCCGCGTTATTTTCCCCCAATTTTAAAAAAAGGGACCCTAGCAAAATGGTCCAGATTATATTCTGAGTAACCAGTGGTAACACAAAGTGAATTAATAGATAACGGAAAGTCTCTAAATAATATTATTTCTTAATTGGGTTTCCAGAAACATAAAATGGATAACAGCTGCTGAATTTCTGTCTGTACATAACCTTCTTTCCAAGTTCTGCCCGATAATTCCATTTTTTGAGTAAAGATTATTTTCTATAGTATACTTATCCTGGAATAAAATGAACATACCCTTCTTTCCAAGTCCTGCCCTATAATCCCACCTTCAGCATGGACAGTCATGTTCTTCTCATCAATCCACAGAATCTTGTTCTGAAACATAACATCAACAACAATGCTCTTGTGAGAAGATGTCGACAGAATTTCTTTTTATAACGTAGAACATAAATAACGCATAAATTTTGCGGTTTTTTTCCACAGCAATGAACAGATAATAATATAGTGATTTCTGCACAATCGTTAAAAAATAAATGAACGACACCACTGGAACACATTGATTAATAACCAGCAGTTATTGAATGTCAAACGCACGGTTATATCGACACACTGCCGCCACATAGGCTATTCTTAACAAATAACAGTAAGGGATCTTTCATGTGCACTCTCCCAGACAGGATAGCACACACCACACCCTTTGATAGATCAGTCGTGGATCACTGGTTGGAACAGGAAATAACCTAACTGGTCCCTAGAGGAGGATCGATCCGTCGACCCATCAAGCTACATACGGACATTCAAGTGTACCCTCTCTTGCTCTGAACATAACCCAACGGGTCCCCTGAGGAGGATCGATCCTTCGACTCGCAGGTGGACACGAATGCATACTTACCATTTGTGAAGTGTCAAGGGAGACAATTGTTCTGGTTTCGCTATCAGGACATTCGAGAGCTCCCGACACACTGGTGCCACCTGCAGAGAGAAAACTGGAATATTCTTAAAGGCACACTGCTGAGTTTTAAGACCGATGTAAAAGATAAAAGATAAAGTTTGTTTGTTTAACAACGCCACTGGAACACATCGATTATAAATCAGCGGTTATTGGATGTCAGACGAATGGCTATATTGACACATGGTCTCAGAGGAAGCCTGATGTCGCCGCTACATGGGCTACTCTAACCGAAAAACAGCAAGGGGTCTTTTTTATGTGCCCTATCTCATTAAGATTGATGTCACCCTATGTGTGCATCTACTTGTATCTCTAGTTAACAGATAAAAGATAAAGTTTGTTGAACGACACCTCTGGAATACATTGATTAATAATCAGCAGTTATTGGATATTACATTGATTAATAATCAGCAGTTATTGGATATCAAACGCACGATTAGTTCAACACTTGGTCACAGAGGAAACCTTCTGCTGCCACATAGGCTACTGTTCGAACATCAAGGGATATTCTATGTGCACTTTCCCAGACAGGATAGCACACACCATGACCTTTGATAGACCAGTCGTGGATCACTGGTTGAATGGGGACATAACCCCAATGGGTTTACTGAGGCGGACACTCTTATGTTGAGCTACGGCCCGCTCCTCTGGCTAACAGAACAAGTATATTTATTAAAGTTAACTTTTACTTACAATATACATGTATTACTGAAACCAGGGTATAATCTAGACCATTTTTCTAGGGTCCCTTTTTGGAAAATTGGGAAAAAGGGGAATTTCATCATTTTCTTTATTCACGGTAGTCAACATTAGGATGTCTTGTGTTGACTGGGTAATTTCCTTTTAAAAGAGTAATGATGAGTTTTTTCATACTATAAAGAAAAGAACTTCTTTTTATCTAGTCATCTGTGCTGTGTCAATGTAAAAAATAATAATATATTTTTGTGAAATTTTTGTTTCAAAATTGGGAATTTACTTTTTCAAATTGGGAATTCCCCCCCCCACCCCATGGTAGATTAAACCCTGGAAACATACAGGTTATTTTTAGACCTAATAAAAGCCATGGCTTACCTCCGAATGGGATAATGACAACATCGTGTCGGACTGCCAATTCAATGACAGTAACAACATCTTTGTGGCAACCTGCAACATAATAGTAATATTTAATAAAACTCCTGGGACCTGTTCCACAAAACATCGTAAGTCCAGTTTATGACTAGTTGTACACGTAAACATAAATAGAGACATTTCGATCGCTAACTGTTAGTGATACGACTATTGTAAGTAGCTGAGACGTCATGGGTTTTTGGTCATTTGTGGCATATTACCAGAGGATGCTATTCATTCTTGGACACAAGTATGTTTAATTATATTTTGGGAAACACTTTTTGTCACATATTTACGTTTACGTCCACAACTAGTCGTAAATTATTTGTGGAACAGGCCCCAGAGTGTTAAAACACATTACCATTAATTGTTTTAGGAGAGTGGACCTAATATGGAGTTTTTCAAACAATTTTCTCATGGAATTCAATCATGCACAAAGTTATACTTTATTATCCAGTATATGTACTTACTGAATCGATGAGGCAAATGCTTGATGCTGTCAACTTCAGGCTATACTTCTGTAGTTCCTTCATGCATATAGTCTGTATTACTGCAGACCCTAGTAGACATAAAATCGAATATGAATCACAGGGATGCACTGGATATTGTTGTTTAAAAAACCACATAAAAGGATGGGTTTGCAGATATTTCAATTTCCCAATGTTAAAGTGGCACTGAAGAATATTAGAACACATTCTACAAATCTGACCACACTTTGGAGAGAATGGTCAGTAATTTAGGACACAAGACAGACCCTTCAATACCAACTCATCATAAACAACCATGGCATGATATGAAATGCAAATTTGTCAACGTACTGATAAAATATTTTTTTAAATTTGTCACATTAAGTTTTGGCGAAACATTTATCCACTCTCTTATAATATTCATTCTTATAGCGTTCGAACAATCCAAAAATATGGGTTTTTTGTGGTGATATACACGAATACTTCACCTGCGTTTACAGGTCCAGTTACCGACACGGCCTTCATCCAAACCTGCTGTGCTGTGTACTGTTGACCAACGCATTCGTAGTCCACACCGGCAATCTGAGTTATCTCCCCTTGAAGAGTGGATTGTGCACCGTTTAACTGTATGAAACAATAACATGCTACAGGTACACCAATATCTGTTTTCTATTGCAATATAATTAAGTTATTAACCAGTAATAGTACTGCGTATCTGCAGTTAGTTCAAAACGAGCACAATATTTAAATGAATACATTAACTCGTGATTATGTTTATGCTATCAACAGTTGCATTAATAGGCCTTCCCCCAGGAATTTTTCAAGGCTTTTTTCAAAATTGAGCAATAATATTAAAATTTTATGTAAATTCCATGAGTAAAAATTTGATAGATTGTACAGGTACAAACAAAGCCATTACTTTAGATCAAAGCACTTACAATTCCCTTAAAATAAATCAATGCTCTTACATCAACAGGTAATGAGTAGGGGGCTCCCATTGTCTTATTGCTCTGGGTAAACCCCTTAATTTAAGACATAACATAAACATCTTATTTTGCAATTCTGTGCTTATTAAAGTACTGTATCAATTAACCAATGTCATATTTAAAGTTAACTTTTATGGAAACGTTTTCTAATTGAGTTCCATTCCAACTGATAGATCTAGATCTGTGAATATCTACCTGAAATCTGACGACTACATCGTATATTCCAGTGACAGGAGCCGGCACCGAGAACTCGACCGTCATGGTGTCGCCCGGTGACAGTATAACCAAGCCTCGCCCGGTAACCGTCGAATTCAAGCTGCCGTGTCCTGGTACATCTTCCTCCTTCAGTTTCTGCATGTAATTATAATAAATTACTCAACAATCAAACACAATGGAGTTTTATATAAAATATGTGACCCCAATTACTCAACAATCAAAAACATTGAAGTTTCATAAAAAAATATATGTGAGTCCCAGTGATGGATTTATTACTTTTAAAATACAGTTATCTGCTCTTTACCTCAATTTTAACAGAAATACAGGGCCAATATAATTATTACCTATATAAGTTTAGGGAATTCTGCACCGATTATTTTCAAAACAATCAAAATTTAATTTGTATTCAACACTTTACATTTGAGAGCTATCAATATAACATATACCAGTACTAACATTTGCCCAATATATAAATAAGTATTTGTATATATGCAAATACTTCAAATGTTTAATACCTTGGTTTGTATGTTAAACCTATATTTGTTACAAATAATGTTTAACATATAAAGTGATAATTTTACCATGTATTTTTACTACAATTGTAATCATTCTGTAATATTGTTTGTTATTAATAGATTTAAAAGTCCATCATGTGGATCCTAATATAAACCATACTTCTGAGTTCTGGAATAATTCGACATCAAAAGTCTACTGATCCAGATTGGGCATGTATGTATTTTTACTACAATTTATAATCTCCTGTCTATGGGAAAGTGCACATAAAAGACCCCTTGCTGTCATTCATGGAAAAGTAGCCTATGTGGCGGCAGTGGGTTTCCTCTGTGACCATGTGTCAATACAACCATGCGTCTGACGTCAAATAACTGCTGATTTATAATCGATGTGTTTCTAGTGGCGTCGTTAAATAAAACAAACTTTACTTTACTTTTCATTTTGTTTGTTGTTTGTTGATCACTGTTCGATATATTAGCACTGTGCCTGTGCTGTCATGCAGAATGTGACATTTCTTTTAATTTTTTTTTGTTTTTAGGATAATTTTCCAAGCAGCATCTTGAGACCTGGCGAGACATATCAACAATCAACGACTTACAAATTTGGAGCTACTCCTCGAGTAGTAATCATTTTGGACAAATAATACAGTCGATTTCACTTGGTGCACAAATCGACACTGCAATCATGAAAGGGTGCATACCCCGGTACTAGTCACTAGCTTTATGCATTATAATAATCCGAATTGATTGTTATTATGATTAAATATGATTAATCAAGTTTAAAGATGCATGCCACCCTATGTGCACATCTAATATTGTTTGTAAATTATGATTGGTTAATAGAGCATTTCTTATTATTCAGCCAGTTTTCCATTATCGAGTTTTCGCACGTTTCCTCATCTTGTTTCCGCATGCGAAAATGTGCATTTCCATATCTGTGTTTTCACAAACGGAATCCTATATACAATTTGACGTCATCATTTTAAAATGCTTATTATATCAAGTACTTACAATCAAGGCCCTCCACAGCTAATTGCATTGCCATCTTCTTCCGTGTATTAGTGGTAATGTCTTTATTGCGGTGGTACCTACACTGTACATTATAAAGTAATAGGGTTTCCTCTACCAACGTGATCAGAGTATCTTGCTGATCCATAGAAATCTTGTCAAATAAAGACCGGTATTAATAAAATACATATTCTTATAATATAATAAAGGATTTTATTAGTAATAATATTATATAAATAACTAATGCCAAATGTTTGTAATAAAAACATGAATGGAATTGAAACTCGAACACAAGTAGGCCTAACACGCACAAGTTCTTTATTCGGCAACTAAATAGATTTCAATGTGGAGGTCAGGTGGAAGAAATCTGTGGGGGCGGGGTGGCTTATATACAAGGTCTATCATTTGCTAGCCAATTTGGAAGGTGAAACAAGGGGGTCGGCTTATCTATGGAGTCGGCTAATACACAGCGATATATGGTATAAAAATGCTCTATTAGTGAGAATTATGTTATAAATGCCATTAGATGTGTACGTCCAGTAGCATTCATCTTAAAACTTGGGTGTGTGTCTTTAATGTAAAGGAATAGTTTAATATTTAAATTTATTACCACAATCAGTATGATTTGTTGACATTTAAATATTTTAATAAACAATTCTGGTATTATAGGTGAAGTTTTAAAACTGACGCTGGTAGCAAGATTCTCATCCATGGTGTCGTGAATGTTTGTCTTCTCAACTAACTGAACTAATACGAGAGTGTGACAAATTAGACACGAACTAAAGATCTACATTTAAGCAGTATTTTATTACTTTTAACACTAACACTACAAACATACTAATACTCAAAAGACAGAGAAAAAATTCTAGTTAGAAAATAGTCAAAAGTCATCATGTCAGGTTAAAATTAGTCCATTGCTAACGTAAACTACAGGCACTTGATGTAAACCAGTTTGGTCAACATATTGACTTAGTAGGGGTATATTTAGAAAGGACAAAAAAGATTAATTTTTCAAACATTTTTTTTTTACTTTACTTCACTCAAGTTCACTGATCTATTGTGGCTATAATCTTCGTTTAAGAAATTTTTTTTGGAAATTTTATTTTTCCAATATCTTGACCTAACTGTTAATGTTTATAGTTAAAAGTTTCAAAACGTAACAGTCTGACATCAAACATTTGGCCATGTCACTGTTTTGTCGTATAGATTTCAAAATTAGTTGTAACACATGCAATATTCCCAAGCTAGATTATATGCTCCAAATAAAATATAATTTCCAAAAACATTTCACTATCGAAGGATTTATATCCACAGAACAAAAACATAATTACAGTAAACCGAACGCAAAACTACCAGCAATAACAACCATATATTAACTTTTAAAACTGATCTATCATTTATACCGAAATTAATTTGTGCATGACCCACTTAATTGTGTCGTTACGTGATTTTTGATTGATAACATTTTATTGTGTAAAATTTAATAACAAAACTTTGGGCACAAGTTTGCTAACTTACTAGGCCCTCTTTTGTATACAGTGGAACCTCGTTAGTCCGGACTCCAGTACTCCGGATTCCTCACCTTACGGACGGTTTTTTCACAAAACGAAA
>JAULBR010108665.1:0-10466 GCA_032355825.1 Melanodrymia aurantiaca | reverse complement strand
ATTTTATGGGCTATTTTCCGTTCCAGCCAGTGATACACGACTGGTTTATTAAATTCCGTATTGTGTGCTATCCTGTCATGTCTATGGGATAATTGCACATAAAAGACCCATTGCTGTTTATGAATTATTATAGCGTGTAAAAAGTATTGGCTATTTTAAAATATAAATTCATAATTACTGTTAAATGGATATGCTTTTCATGTTTAAGTTCACCATTATGTAATTACACATACAGTCAAACTTTGTACAATAGCCTGCAGGCAATCAAAGGATCAAAAGACCACAACCTGACAAATTGCTTAACAAACATTATTAGCCATTAGTTACACTCTTCTAAAAACATATATTAATTTTTGCTATTGAAGGTTGACCCGAATATGAAATCCTGCCAAGTATCTGGCTCAGTGGTTAGAGAACTTGATAGTCTTCTACTAATACAATATTCATGAATATGTCTATACCACAGCCCTCGAAATTTGGACAATTTGGGACGGCACTTAATTGCTATCGCATTTTACTTAATTTTGCCACAGCAATTTTAAAGACAATAATGAAATAATTATAGTGAATGGTATCATTCAAAACACTGCAGTCAATTATCAGGAATTAGCCATGGAGTTCTGAGTGGAATGCTAACAGAAATGTAGATAAAAAAAACAATTTGTTGACAGTAAACTGTTTTAAAATATGTTGAAAATTAATTTTGGTACCAGCTTTTGCAGTGGCATTGATGATAGCCACCACAAATATTGAAGGCTAACACAATATAAAAAGAACACATCTGAAGATAAATATTTAAAAAAAACTTTGTTTTAGTTTTCAAGCCTCCAACAATATCCACAGACTATTGATGACAGTGATGAAGTGATTACAATACACACATATTTTACTCCTCTCATCATAGAGACCATGACAAAGAAGCAAGACCAAGTAAGAATATCTTTTATTAATAGTTTTAAACTATACATTTGGTTTTTTAATTTAAAGAGAAGTTGTGTTTTAAAACCACATTCATAGTTTTGCAAGTGCTGTTACGCATGTAAATTTATTAAAGTGTTTGAACAATAGATACATATTTTTATAACAATATATCCAAATTTTGTAATAGTACAATGTTTTCTCTTCTGCTAACATAATGTTAGTCACATACAACTCTCTGTACTTCGTCACGTGATCATGTTTTTCTAGCCATAATGGTGACTGGTGGTCTTGAAGATCTATATCAGCATTATGTGTGACTGCTATATGCCACAAATATCTATTTATCAACATGAACCATTCAAACGTGTAACCTGACATCTAAGATTATTTATGCACTGGTCAACAGTTTCAAAGTAAAGACAGGTGTGACAGGGATACCAACTATCCCCTCTCCTCTTTGTTGCAGAAATGTATCTGTTTTCAGAGGGGTTTTTATCCAAAGATTTACTTTGCAGCAATTCTCGTGTCACATGTTTGGCTGTTTGCTGTATGATTTATCCATGTTCAATGTAAACATACATGTAACTTAGTGTTCATTTCTATTATTTTACAGATTTTTGGTAGTACGGACACATTACATGGATTAAAGACCTGGTTAAAACCTGCTACAGAAAATCTGAACTTCGGTGCACAGCACTTCCATGACTTTTTGCCAAAATATGAAAGTCGTCTAGAATTGGGAAAGGTTTATTGGATTATTGAACCAACCACCAAGTCACACAGCTCATTTTCCAATAACCGTTATTATCCACCAACCATTAACGGACCTAGTGTTATTATTCATCGTCTTCTCACCTTGTTTCACCCTCACCCTTTCATCATGGTACGGTTTGGTCCGTGGGGTACATTGGCTGCTGTCAGAGCTTATAATGATGAATATGTGGAAATAATCTTTAGGTTTGTATAGTACAGTAAATGTATCACTTTTTCAAACAATTACCTTTTTTTTAAATTTCTTACATGTTTGTGTCGGCTATGTCACTGAAGAAAAATAAAAGAATTAAGCCAGAGAACACAATAATTTAGCGTAACAGTATTTTCATCCACTTCTATAAACAATCATAAATACTTCACGTTAAAACTTTATAAATCTTGTAAATTACATTAAAATTTCATTAAAGCTCAGACGTGCTTGAACCTTAAGTGGATATAAGCACGTAAATAAGTTATTAAAAAAATTTAATTTAAAAATTATTTCCATAATCTCCTAAAGAAAATGCCTAAAATAATGTTTATTGTAATGTAATGAAAAATAATTTTTCCTTTGAATCCATTTAAATACATTTTAAGTGACATGTTATCAAAATCACCTATTGCATGTAAATATTTTGAATCCTTGATCTAATAATACTATATAAATACATGTAGCACATCATTTTTCTGTCCGATCAGTTGTTGTTTTTTTTTCTTCAGAATTCATGCCGAGTTCCAGTTGAATTCTCCACCATATTACCCGATGTGGTTCACTCCAGCTCAGTTTGCAGGCAGTATTATCATGACGAAGAACTCTTCCAGAGTGATCAGTTTTCATATGGAGGTTCCCACTGACAAAAAACTAAATGTTGGTTAGTTGTGTAACATAATTTTATATTATTACAAAGTATTCTAAGGATTCAAAAGTCAAGAAGGTACCGAAAGATGTTGCTTTTTACATGCAAATTTTTTTTAACAAAATTGAATAATCTAAAGTTTGTTTGTTTAACGACACCTCTGGAACACATTGATTATTAATTAGCAGTTATTTGATATCAAACGCATAGTTATATCGATACTTGGTCACAGGGGAAGCCCGCTGCTGGCATATAGGCTACTCTTTTTTTAATAACAGCAAGGGATCTTTTATGTGCACTTTCCCACAGACAAGATAGCCTTTGATAAACTGGTTGGAATGAGTCCTCTGAGGAGGATCGATCCTTCGACCCATCGAGCCACAGATAGACACTTTACTGCTGGACTACACACCGCTCCTTGAATAATCTGGACATTTGATATAAAAACACTTTTGTACCATAAAATATGTGTACTTCCGATTACTTAAGCCATAAGGCAGGTTATGTTGTGTACCAAAAGTAGGTCTCTGTGGCCTATATCTTGAACGCTGACCTCCATAGAAACAATCTAGGTTTTCGCAGTATATCTCACACTCGAAGTGGGTACATGTATGGGGGCCGGAGAAGCCAATGCTTCGAGTTACAGCTAGTTGTTTAATATTTTGAAAACTATTAATAACAAAGTATTTTATTTTTAGTACATTATGAGAAAGTGTGTACTATATTGGTAAATCATTTTGATTGCATGATTTACAGACATGGAATGGCTCAATGGTCCAGGAGAAGATGATATGGAGGTAGACATTGGTTATCTTCCCCTGATGGCTCTCAACAACTCCGCACCGTCCAGGAAAGTTCCACATGATATGCAGTACCTCCTTGATATAGAGCATCCTCCCGACCCAAACCTTCACGATATGATCAGAAATATCAAGTGGAGTGAGGAAATGAATCATGAAGATGTGACAAAGCTGCTGGAAGTCAAAATGTATCCATTTAAAAAGGTAAATACTGAATGATAATGTTCACGAAATTATAATTTAAATTTGTTTTGGCTAATAACCAAAATATCGATTTTTTTTATCAAATGATAGGGTAATTGAGGGAATTTGTATCATTTTGGTTTGAAATATGATCTTGTTTCATTTAAAAATTGTATTAATGCTAGTTTGCATTTATTGGAGTTGAGTGATGATGTGGGAAACTTATTTGGTAGCAAATGTTTAATTTTGAACATTTTAGTATTGATAATAATTTTATTACTAAAAAGAATCTCAGTAATACAAACTTTCTTGCAATTTCAATAAAGAATCTTTTGCCTGTATCCAAGGGATGCATAGATTTATGTACTAGTCAAATCTAGGTTGTTAGATCCATCTGATGAGAACTTACAGATGAGGATCCTTACAAATCATCTTAAATTAAAGGATTCAAAAACAAACTGAACATCACCCCATTTATAAGTAAGAATAATAAAGCCTACATTATGTTTAGCATGAAATATTATATCTTAAAATTAATTGAACACCAGTGACTATTATATTTATAGATGTAAGTTCTAGTCTTTGTTTTGACAGGTTCCCTATTACAATTTCACCACAGCACTTGATAAAGCTGCCACACAAAAGAAGTTAATACATTCTATAATACTCTGGGGTGTTCTAGATGACCAGAGCTGCTGAGGTTCGGGGCGGACTCTTCGGGAAACAGTTCTCGAGAGTTCGCCCATTCTGGAATTGCTTAAGAAGAAGTTCATCAGCACTTGGTCACTTGTCAATGACTTGGAGGTCAGTAATGTTTTGCATGTATGAGAATTATAAATAAGACATTTCCTATAGATGTGTTCATACAGATACAGAGTTGTTAGGTTTTGTTTTAGGAGTTTGGGGTAATTTGTTTCATGATCAGTTTTTTTGTGCGCCATTTTGCTTTACACTAAAAAATATACATCACAATACTCACATGTTTATTGTATTCGTTCACAATAGTGTAATAAATGTTTTTGTATCTCTTTTTTAAAATGCACCTGTTGTGTCAGAGTTTTTGTGTGTAACAGATCAATCATCCTTGGTGTGCTGTAGATGATTCATGTTTACGACATTTTCTATATTATAGGAGCTGAGGCTCGATTCTTCTACAGTATATTCCAAACAGGCTGAGGAGTTTCTAGCTGTATATAAATTCCCTGTGATGATGATAATAGCCTTGCCTAATGGGACAATTGTGCACAAAGTCAATGCTAATGATTTCCTTGATACTCATCCATCTCTACTGGAAACAGGGTGAGAATAATGGCTTCTTAGTAAATAGATGATCTTACCGAAATATTATTTTGTACACCAGTATCATTTAAATAAATAATTAATTATGTGTTAAGCTTGTTGAATTTAACATACACACCAACATAGAAAGAGACAACAGTATATGTGGACAATGAAACTGCAGGTTCCTGTTATACTGGTAGTTAATTTTTAAAATTCACTGGCCGTGCTTAAATATTCACTTGATGAAAGTATTTGTTTAGTGGCCCGAGTCAGAAAAACACTGGCCATGGGCATCGGGCCACCGTATTCTAGAACCTCTGCATCATATGTATTTTCCATAATGCCATGGTGGAGATTGCAGTTATAAAAAGGGTAGTAGTTGAAAAAAGTATCCTTGTTTATAAAGGGCTGTTACAATTAAATTTGTGCCTTTCCAGGGCTGTTAGAGAGGATTGGAAATTACACTCAGTATTGTTATTAATAAAACTAACATGATATTGGATGAATATCGTCATTCATACATGATTTCTAATGATTTTAATTTTCTTTTCCATATTAGGCTGAGAGATCCAGGCAGTTATCTATATGAACAGTTTCTCCAGAAGGGATTAGAATTAGCTGAAGAATAACTTTGGTACCTGTCAACTAAATGCACCATCATTTTTAATATGTGAAGTTGATATAAATAATACATGTACTAGCTTTTACCTGTCTTTCCATTATTGAAGTGGTATATCCTAATGTGTCCGATAGTTTGTTATACTCTAAGCCTTATTGTTATGGAAGGGGTGGGTGGGTTGCAATATTTTTGGGTACCGGTATGCACTAAGTGAAACAGTATATAATAAACTTAATTTTGGTGACACAAGTGTATTAATTTATACTTCAAGTAAAGTTAGTTTATCTCACAAGGTTTCCATTGGGTGCATCACTGTTAAATTTTGTTGTCATGTAATATTTTATACAATCTTGTTTTTAAGTAAAGTCGTGTCAATTTGAAGACCTCATTGGTCACAAATTGGACAGTCTGTGACTTTGTCCAATCATCTCATTATAATGTTCGTTATAACGATATATGTCTGTTATGTTACGTATATGACAAGTGTGCCATAAATATGTTATTTTCTGAGTAAGCAAGGAAATATATAAAAAAATTGACGCAATGTTTTTAGTAATTCATATAGACATTTGGTGTTTTTATCAAATAATGAGGAAACCAAACTTTTTAGTGCAAATTCTAGATCGGCAAATTATTGAACTTGAACATTGTAATTTGTGACCAAGCTGATATAGTTTTTCAATCTATTGTTCGATGAGTCAATGTGACAAAAAGCATTTTTACATGTGCGATTTTTCACCTGCCCGTGTGTTTCAAAACTGAAGGTCTGCTTGAATGTAATATTCTACTTATTAGTCTCATATAATATATTGTTAAAGACATACATAAAAGCAGACATCTTAGTCACTAGTATGACTATGCAATAAGAATGAAAGACCTAGAATGTATGCGTGGTCATCACAAACTAGTCCATTAAGTTGCTTTTTTTGTAATCTGTCTTGTTATCGTCATTAACTGTTATCTGTGTTGTTTTTGTGCTTACTGCAAACTTCTTTTTCTACTAATCTGGGCAACTTTGTGCTTTATCCCAGCTGAAAATATAAGTTTACATGTGTTCATCACAGGCTTGAAATGTTTATTTTTATTTTTTATGTAGCAACTTGTTTTATATACATGTACATATATACATATAAAGTGATATTTATTTGGGTTTTTTTAATCATAAAAGTAGGAACAATTATTTTGAATAATAGTAATGCATTTTTATCTTTTTGATACAAGTATTACAAAGCATAATAGTGAATGATTTTGTTGTGTTAATTGCAATTCTGTTTTTATTGATATCAAATCCTTTAATAATCACGCAGTATGATGACTGAAACTCAAAGTGAGTTATCACGGGTTTTCGTCTGAGGAATATGTGTGATCTTAACATAAGGCAATGGTGATGTTAATATGAACTAATTTGCAATTCATACCATTTTATAATTGTTATATTTTTATATTATAGCAACATATTTACCATATACATGTATATATTATGTTTATATTATGTACACTATGTACAGTTTGCTTTTTAATGAAAACATTATTTAAACATCATTCTAAGCAGCTACAGCAATCGTTAAATCTGTGTCAGTTTCAAAAATAATTTAATATTTTAGTTTGTATAAAAGTAAATTCATCCATATTAGCAAGCATAATTGTGATCAATATACAGTGTACATGTATTTTCAAAACAGATTTGCCATAATATAGGAAATCTACTTTACTTCTGGTAGTCTTGTTTGCATAATTTTTTGTCAATTATTGAATAAAAGCAATAACTCAAATACCGTTAGGGAAAATATGTGTGGCTCCAAATTTTGGAGATTTTGAAAAAAAAAACTATCAACTTGTGACATGTAATTTTGTTTGCAAGCAAAAGCCAGCTTAAACTAATTTCAATTAAACTAATTAGCCATCAAGTGGACAGATTTCCCCCAATTAAAGACTTGCTAGGTTTGTTGTTTAAGTTAACTGGCAATCAAGTCGAGAGTTAATCAGTGTCAATGCGGTTTGTTATCACAAGACTAACTAATAATCCAGATGTCTGCTTAGAAAGAAGTATCACTTGGTGCACAGTTTTATGCTGGGATGAAATGAGTGTAATCAAGATTGTGAAAAAACTGTTTTATTCTTGTGATTATTATGCGAGGCCTGTACGTAGAGAAAGTTATCGATATTTTATAACATGCTATTGTATGATTTAGGTACTTTTATTAATAAATATTATTGTTTGTTTATACATTGTTTGTTTTGGCTTTATTAGTTTGCCTACATGTGGTTGTTGCCTACCCGGTATATTCTCATAAGCTGGGGCTTGTCATGGCTTGAGCTATTCATAACTTATAAGTCACCTTTGTGTGTGGTTTGTCCATAACAGAAATCAACCAAGATGTCAGGAACACCTTTAATGTCAAGAGCGAACCTCACTTACAAATTCAGTATCGCAAAATTACTGAACATCAAAATCAGCTCGACACAACACAATCGGTTATATAAGACATAATTATGGCAATGATCTGATGAAAAATGAATTGGTTAATAAAATATTCAGAAGCAAGTTGCTAAATTATATAAATACTATATTTTTAAATGTATACTATTATTATATCTCGAACTACTCGTATATCTATCATGTGGATTTTCAATACTGCTTTATAAGTGACACGCAGCACAGAACAAGACAACGCAGTTGCATGAAATTCATATGATAATGATATGAATACGTTTTTATATACTGGTACATGTATTTCATTTTGAAAAAATGATGTTTTGTTAAATATTTTAAAACTTGTATACCAGGTTTTTCTTCTTTGCTACATATCATGGTCACTAATGCATTTTAAAATGCCATAACACAGTACATATAATAAACCCAGACACTGCTCACTTTGTAGGTAGTTGAATTAGTCCAGCAGACTTTTCTGTCTGAGACAGCAGACACATTGGGGTCCAGCACGGGTTTAGTTTGACCTATGTATTATATTAAGTATTCTACATGTATAACAACACAACCTGTTCTGAATAAAGCCTGTACAACAAAAGGAATAACCAACTTTCCAATAGTCTATTTCCCTTTTATGTTGAGCAATATTCCATCTGCTTCAGCATATGGTGTCCACATATCACAACTTCTGAGATACTTTTAGGGCATGTTCATTATATGCCAATTTTAAGCAACGCCATGTCCTGGTTCAGAAGTTGTTTCATCAGGGTTATACCATCTATGGACCAATAAAAACTTTCAAAACATTTTATTGTAGACATACGACGTATCATTGACAAAGATGATGACTGATGCAATATCTTACTTTAACCTGTTTGTGCTTTTTTACTGTTTCGAAGAAGACAGCAGACACACTGTTGTTTTACTTACGTGTGATACTGGAGCGGCAGAATACTCACGTTTCACAAACATCTGGTATCAGCACTGCTTTGCCCGTGATCCATGTGTACATGCCATCTTGTCTCTGCCTACTGCAGAGATACACATTTGGCCATGTCAATATTTTGTCGTTTAGTTTACCATAGAGGCCGCATGGTAAATATCGATCACATATTAAGTTTTATGTGGCAAATTGAAAAAGTTAACTACAAAATTTATTACAATATAATGTGTAAATTATCAAATGCTTCACTTCTGTTTTTTGATAAATCCGTTCATTCACTTTGAGTATTTTATATTCTGTACTATATTACACATCCAATTTCTCATGTATTATTGTTGCTGAACCTTGCATATAGATTATACAGTGAGACTTTAGCAAACACATGTATAATATTTGATGTATATTAACTTACAGCTGATAGCAAACAATATTTATATTAGGTTTAGATTTATTATATGCTAAATTGTAAGTCAAACATATCGGTTTGCTGAATGTACTAGACATGTCAACTTACTGTAATCATGTGTTGTTAAGAGGTTAAGTTAGGCGAGTTTCAAGTTACATGCAAATAGTACATGTATATCAGTGACAGGTAACACCCAAACATTTCTTCCAAAGAGCTAATTCATATACATGTATCAGCTCCCCATAGACATATATGTAATAAATGCTGTATTTGTTATTTGAACTTATTGTTGGTTGTGTATAAATAACTTGGTTAACATTACGCAGTAAATATTTGATCACTACCTGGGTCTTGAATAATACCTGCTGGAACAGTGCATCTGAAAAAACTGAACCTGTGGTCTTGAAAAGAACCCAGCCAAAATAATAGAAGGTTGGGTATCAAATAGTACCTTATGTCACAGAAAATCTTACCCCTGGAAATCTTCCCCTTCCTATCCAGGGGTGAGGGGTTGGGGTTGGTTATGTCCTAGTAAATATACCACTGGGGAATATTTCTTAGGATGCATACCCTCCAGGTGGGTGTGGATGAGGGATGAAATACATGTATATATATCTATACACACCAATGGTTGGAACGGAAAATAACCCGAATCCAGAGGAGAATCGATCCATCGACCTATTGAACCGTGGGCATATGCTCTACATTGAGTAACAATCAAGACATTTACATAAACAAATTTTATTAATAATTTGCATTGCAAACCTGTTGACAGTTGTCAAAGAAACCCCATCTATAGCGTTTGCATGTAAAAGTAGTTTTCTGCACTGAACCCAGAAGCACGACTGCAGCCTAAGAATTAAGTATCAAGGCCACTTTAAGATTGTTTAGTCCAACCAGATTCTAAATTAATATGCATTTAATTAATATTCTGATTAAAATACATATATACATGTACTTTAGTTATTACTAACTTTCTAGCATAAATAAAAAAGATCATAATACAGTCTACATTGCAGTATAAAGTCACTGCATTCTGCAAAATGCTTTGATCTTTTTTGTGACAGCAATTAACTAGCATTGTTTCCTTGTAGTTTAATTGCAGGACTTTGAGAAGACATGTTGCTTGTTTTATTTTTGTCCAAATTAAACATCCTTTAGGGTGCAATATACCAAATAAAATCCCATAGCCCACCATGTTAACATATGTGCTTAAAACAGATACAAATAACGTTTCAATTAATATGTGCACCATAAATATAACTACTACAA
>JAULBR010108654.1:0-10467 GCA_032355825.1 Melanodrymia aurantiaca | reverse complement strand
ATGAGTAGTGTTATTTTATCATATTAAACTGAAAGTTTTATTGCTACAATATTAAAACGTCATTCTATAATCCCAATTTGAGACTATACATTTTGTAAAGTTTTGGAAGTTAACACCTACTGTAGAATGCAAGATACAGTACCTACATACATGGTTTTAATTGTGTTCTCAGATGCTGTTGTTGATATTGTGTTGCAGGAAGCATAAAGGTATTGGTTACAGTAAATTTAAAGTATACGTCTGTCGATCACCTTGTTTGATGCTTGTTTGATGATGTTTAAATGTTTGTCTATGTTGGTATTATGTTGCAGGAAGCAGAAAGGCTTTGGTATCAGTGAATTTAAAGTATACCTCTGTCGATCACCTTATTTGATGCTTGTTTGATGATGTTTAAATGTTTGTCTATGTTGGTATTATGTTGCAGGAAGCAGAAAGGTGTGAAGAGACCGAGCTTTAAGGTGCGCAACAAGTCTGACTCTCTTCCTCACAGTAGACGACTGAGTCAACGCTCATTGAGCACATCCGATCTACAAGAGAACGCCGCGGTGAGACCATTTATCTCTTCACCATAACTGGTGTTCGTTCTATTATATCTACAGGTTTAAACGGAGTCAAAAATATGTAATACATCTACAGGATGTGTGGATTCTGTTTATAATGTCAAGTGACATCACAGGCCCTGTGTTCTAAGGTAAGTGATCCCTTGCTTACAAGTGTAAAATACCTTTTATGGATGGTGATAAAACACTTCATATTTTATCAAATTACATTTATGCATGGATAATGCATTTTAGACACTTTAACAAAAAAATATATATGGGGAAGAGATTGCATGTGGAATTTAGCATCCAAAGGATGTTGTAGAGGGTGTTGAAACAGAGATCGCTCTGACTGTGGTCAGATCATCCTCTCAGTCCAAGGGGTGGTGGGGATGGGGAGTATGCTATTGAAGTTTAATTATTGTATTTTATTCGCAGAATCCATCTAAAGGATGTTGTAGAGGTCGCTGAAACAGAGATCGCTCTGACTGATCAGGTCGTCCTCTCAGTCCCAGAGGTCTGGCGTGGGGGTCGGGGAGAATGCTATTGAAGTTTAAAAATATTAAATTTTATTCGCAGAATCCATCCAAAGGATATTGTAGAGGGTGCTGAAACTGTGACATCGCTCTGACTGTGATCAGGTCGTCCTCGGGGGTTGGGGAGGATGTTATTGAAGTTTAAATATTATATTTTATTCCCAGAATCCATCCAAAGGATGTTGTACATGTAGAGGTCGCTGAAACAGAGATCGCTCTGACCGTGATCAGGTCGTCCTCTCAGTCCCTGGGATGCTATTGAAGTTTAAATATTTAATTTTATTCGCAAGGTTTTTGCAGTCTTGTAGACTACACGTCACGGTTTTAGCAGTCTTGGAGGACACCGGGGGTAATGTGTTTTAACACTTTCAACCATCCATAGGATGTTGTAGAGGGTGCTGAAACTGCGAGATCGCTCTGACCATGGTCAGGTCATCCTCTCAGTCCCAGGATGGGAAGAATGCTATTGAAGTTTAATTATTGTATTTTATTCGCAGTATCCATCCAAAGGATGTTGTAGAGGGTCGCTGAAACAGATCGCTCTGACCGTGGTCAGGTCATACAAGAGATGGTGGCGGATGGGAAGAATGCTATTGAAGTTTAAATATATTGTATTTTATTCGCAGACTCCATGTGAAGGGGATGAGGACTGGGAGACGGACAGTAACAGATGATGGAGAGGATGTTATTGAAGTCTAATTATTGTATTTTATTCACAGAATCCATCCAAAGGATGTTGTAGAGATTGCTGGAACAGAGATCGCTCTGACTGTGATCAAGTCGTTCTCTCAGTCCCTGGGATGCTATTGAAATTAAAATATTTAATTTTATTCGCAGAATCCTTCCAAAGGATGTTGTAGAGGTCACTGAAACAGATCATTCTAACCGTGGTCAGGTCGTCCTCTCAGTCCAGGGGAGAATATGATTGAAGTCTAAATATTGTATTTTATTCGCAGACTCCGTGTGAAGGGGACGAGGACTGGGAGACGGACAGTAACAGCACGACGTACGAACCGGTCGACGACGAGAACCTGTACGAGGAAGCCGGATTCAGCGACACCGACAACAACGACGTCGACAAGAAGAAGAAGAAGAAGAAGAAAGACAAAGATGGCGGCTCGATCGGCCTCAAGCTGTCGGCGCAGGCCACCAGCGTTCTGAACCGGATCGGGAACCGGTTGGTGAAGATCGGCAAGAACAAAGGCGACAGCGGGATCTCGGCGGGGACAGATTCCGATGCCGAAAACGTGGATGAGGCGTTCGTCGACGATGCGGACAAGCCTGCTGCGTTGCTGTCACGCAGTAGTAGTGAACGTAGTAGTGGGCGAAGGAAAACCAAGGATGCAGGTAATGGGATGGCTGGTTTGTTTTCTATAATTACAGATATTTGTAATTAACTCGTTACTGTCGCGCTGTAGTAGTGGGCGAAGGAAAACGAAGGATGCAGGTAATAGGATGGCTGGTTTGTTTTCTAGAAATATAGATTTTTGTAATTAACTCGTTTCTGTCGCGCAGTAGTAGTGGGCGAAGGAAAACCAACCAAAGATGCAGGTAATAGGATGGCTAGTGTGTTTTCTATAATTACAGATTTTTATAATTCAATAAAAACAGGGGCGCAGGCTCGATTGGTCAAATAATCTATCCTCCTCAGAAGAACTATTGAGTTATTTCTTATTCCAACTAGTGATCCATGACTATTCTATCAAAGTCCATGGGGCGTGCTATCCTGTCAGCAGGAGAACGAAGGATGCAGGTAATAGGAACGCTGATTTGTTGTCTAGAAATAAAGTAGATTCCTCTTAATTAGTTTTTAATGTACTGTACTGAATGTGCTCACCTTCTGGAAACAACTTTTAGTTGATATAGGATCATTAAACTTTGTTTATACATGTAATACAAAATTTACCTATTTTTGTTTTAGCCGAAATATCCAGTATGAAAACATCAGGTGGAGAAGTTTCATCGCCCGGGCCACCACTGCCCCCGCCGGTACCGAAAGCACGAACATCGAAACTCGTCGCTCCCGACCAAACTCCGCCTCTCCCTCCTCGATCTTCTGCGATCATTCAGCAACCGGTAGTCAAGAGTTCTCCCCCTTTACCACCCAGAAACATGTCGTCTGCTGGACTCGGTCTCGACACAGTGGTTCCAATTGATTCCGCGTTAGATCCAAAGTAAGTTAATCGAAAACTTTTATTTCCTGAATACTGTAAATGTAGAAAGTTTTGCGCGCAAAAAAGTACAGTAAAAACCTGCTTGAGCAGCCACCTGTATTAAGCAGCCACCTGTCTTAAAGGGTCACCTTAATATTCCACTAAATTATCAATTTTAGTGCATTATGACCTGTATTAAGCAGCCACCTGGCTTAAGAGGCCACTTTTTGTTACTCCCTTAGGTGGCTGCTTAAGACAGGTTTGACTGTACTAAAATGCACTTGTAACATTAACACATTAAAAATCTGTCCCATTATCTTGCAGAACTGAACACCTTTACCTAGAAGAGTACTTTAAGTCAGTCACATTGCTCGTAAATTTTTATTACTTGAAAATAATTAATCTGTTGTTCTTCGTAGCTATTTGTCTTAACTATTTTTATATCATAGTTGGTAGGACATTCCCCCATACTTGACACTTTACCTCGAGGTATATTAGATATTTAAATACCATAATTTCCTGTATATTTCCTGCAGGGCTATACAAACATTTTGAAACATCTCGGCATCCTGTCTGTAGATGCAGGCTATCTGGCCATTTCTGCTTCTCACGCAGAGCTAATCATTTGAATATTAACAATAATAAGAATTTCTCATTCAACAATGAAAATAATTCTGTTGTAATTAAAGCTTACCGGTACATAACGAAATGGTCATATAGGCCAGGGTCAGCTCATTAGCAATTAGATTGCAGGCAAACCATGTTGTCGTGTGAATAAATACATTGCCAGATCACGCAATCTTTCAGGCCTGCAAAAATAATAGGGAATGATCGTTTCGTTATTGTGTGACATCATTCATGCAACACTTGTTTTGCATAACCCATTTTCGTTGTCGGTAAATTAAAAAAATTGCATCATTTAAAAAAAAAAAAGTTTTTGGTTTTATTAGTCCCTTATTTATAAACATTCCATGCTATGGAAGAAACCTGAGATGTTTTCAAAATTAGAATAATAACAGGAAAATATGCATTCAACATGTCAACAGGAATTTGTATGTATTGACATCATTCATGGGTGGAAAACGTGTTCACTTGTAAATTTGCTTCATTTAAATATTCACATAATGATTACTACAGCATGACAAATGTATGCTAATTGTACAAGCCACTGAAAATATTGTCAAGTGATGTACAAACATAACTGTTTTTATAAAAATAGTATATTTGCAGTGGTTGGTATATTGTAAAGTGATATACAAACATAACTGTTTTTATAAAAATAGTATATTTGCAGTGGTTGGTATATTGTCAAGTGATATACAAACATAACTGTTTTTATAAAAATAGTATATTTGCAGTGGTTGGTATATTGTCAAGTGATGTACAAACATAACTGTTTCTATAAAAATAATATATTTGCAGTGGTTGGTATATTGTCAAGTGATGTAGAAACATAACTGTTTCTATAAAAATAATATATTTGCAGTGGTTGGTAAACATAACTGTTTCTATAAAAATAGTATATTTGCAGTGGTTGGTAAACATAACTGTTTCTATAAAAATCAACGGGAGTTCTGCAATCAATTAATCACTACAGCTGAACTCCTCACTTATAAATCCAAATAAATTGTCTGTCAAATTTCTACGTAACTACGGTACATGTATTTTACTTCCAGAACTCAGTGTTTCACTTCTCTTGCCTGCGATATCCTTTCAATAACTTCAACCGCTCCATCGCTCTGTCACTCTACAGCATTCCTAAAGCAACCGAGAATGCTACAAAGGTCACCATTTGGGTTACTCTGCCAGGTGAGTGTTAATTAATAGTCATTAGCAACGTCCGTAAATTGACATAAATTTTAAGGTGAGAAGCTACAGGATTTGGTAATGACTCAGTCTTTTAAAGTTTTTTGTACTAGATCGTCCCCTGCGTGACACATTTTAAATCATGACTCATACCGTCTTGCTTTTCCACAAATAAACATGTTCTACTCAAGAAATATAACTATTGCCATTGCATATGCTGTTCAATTTTATGTCAAGTTTGATAAAAAAGACACCATACTATCAAATTGAAAATGTGGCAGCAACAAGTTGTTTTCTTTCATGAACCAGTTTTCAATCCCTTCCACCATTCACCAATGACAAAAGGCTATAAAACATGAGTTCCTATTTTATTTCACTACACCGCTAAATGAGGATTCGTCACAAGAGTTTTTTAATATGGAAAATATCAAACGAGTTTCGGTTAATTGGTTAATTTCGAAGCTCTGCCAAGACAAACATTGATTGAATAGACGAGTTTGATATTTGCCATATTGAAAACATGCGTTGTGTATTCTATTTATCCTATAACTTTACTAAAATACTGTTTAAAGTGAATATTTAGTAAATTGCACATTGAAATGCTGTTCTAAATTATGCTCCATCTGTAACATGACGTCATCGCACTTTGTTCATGTAGTATGACGTCACTTCTTTATCTAAAATTATTAAAACATTACACCCAGGTGCAAAGGTTTATTGACTTATAATCAAATGACCTATTACCGCAATAGACCCCTTGCTGTCATTCGTGGAAGAGTAGCCTATGTGGCGGCAGCAGGTTTCCTTTGTGACCATGTGTCAATATAACCATGCGTCTGACGTCCAATAACCGCTGATTTATAAGCAATGTGTTTCTAGTGGCGTCGTTAAATAAAACAAACTTTACTTTTTTTGGTTCCTCTTGAGATAGTAAAATAATTGTCATAGTGAATGTACAGACTATAGAATGGTTTCCAACATTTACAAAATATACTTTGCGATACTATTCCACAACAGTCACCAGTGCTGTTACAACAAATATCTTGTACACAGATATGGTTTCATTTAGAAATTCATCTACCACTACAGGCGCTGCGTCTTAATGGCCGCGAAAATAACTTCTTGAGCTTTCTGTTGATTTGGTGAAGCATAACTTGGTGAGGTGTGTATCGGGTTGAACAAATGACTTCGTTTCATCAGTGTGATTACTTGAACAGGCGATGGATACATCATCTCTCCGTACGAAAAGCAATCAGAGATGCCACTGGGTTGGGAGAAAAAAAACCCAGAATTCTCACCTTGTATTTCAAAGCGTGTAACAGGTCAAGTACTTTTGTTGGCAGAAGACAAAACATTCTGTGGGTGCTTTCGTGTCAAACCATTGCATCTACAGGCAGCATTGTAATCTACATACATGTAGTCGAGTGACTTAGACTACAGTAGGAGGTAAACTTCAGAACTACATGTAGGAATGCAGCAACACCATCTTGTTTTCCGAGCTTTGAAAGTTGCATACTAACAGATCTCAATGTTAATGATTTAAAATAAAACATATAGTCATGCAAGAGCCAAGTGCATCAGAATTTAGTTTTTAAAATCTGAGATAATGTCAAAATAAAGGGAAACGTTTTTCATCAATAGGTGTCCAATTTGTTTTAAAGGCCCAATCGAACGTGAACAAATTTATTATTTCTTTGCATATTTGCAATATTTATAGCATTTCAGGTATTTTAGTTATTTGCGTAAATAGACTAAATTGCAATTTTCTTCTCAGACTCTGAAGTAAGCAAATCGTGTCTCATTGTACATGTAGTTATAATTAATGTTCAACATATTGGTCATATCTGTCACATATGACCAGTTGTATAATGCCAATAATAATGGACTACAAACCTTCCTTAGAGGGAAGTTGTATGTTACAGTTCTATTTTACAGTTCTATTTTACATGTATAAATTACCTTATAACATTTTGTGACATTATGTATCTTTACATTTCTGGAGATTTGGAGTATGCAAAAAGGATTTTACGTCGTATCTACCACTTATGAATAAACCAATGACTTTCTTTTAACCATGGATACGGAAAATATGCAAATTGAAATTGTCAGGATGTCTTGACAATTGCAATGTCTGTGTGTGTGTTTTTCCATATCCGTTGAAGTAATTTTCGGTTGCCGTTTTTCTTTTAAAACCCGAATTCAGCTCTATTCTGATGCGAAACGTCCCTGCTGATTATATACTAGAATATACAATTGCCGGTTCTAAGTGTTCCCATTGAACATCAATTTACCAGCCGGTAAAGTGCTAAGGCTAATTTACAGTATGAAAATAACAAAAGCTACAATTGCTATTGATTATTAACTGTGCAATAGACTGGCAATGTGGTCTATATTCCTAAAAGATAAACCGAGCATACTTTAAGTTTTATACATTCACACAATCTAAGGATTTTTCTCAAATTATTATTTTTGGTAGGAGCATCTGAACCTGCATATTCTCAAGCCTTGATAACTACATGTCAACCCTTAGCACATATAGATATTAAACAGATCAAGATATATGTCCGCACCAACCAATAAAAATATTTAGCATTTAAAAGCAAAGCAATATGGCATGTTTCCACAGACAACCATCTTTCATTTCTTGCCATAAGCCACATCATTATACATAATTCCAGTTTTTTAATAATTCATTGTGTTTGAAAATTGAATTTAGTGCTCACATTATGATTTGTCGAATATATTTTGATGCCATCATGTATAACCTTAATAGTCTGGTTCAACTGTTCACGGTGAATGTTCGCCAACTTGAACATATTCATAGCAGAAATCAAATTTATGCCGAGTGATGTGATTGGTTTGTATAAATCTTGACGCATTCAATTAAGCTACCCTATGTTGATATCGGTTTCCTTGACTAGTCTACGTATGCCAAGGTATAGCATGAGAGTAACGGCTGAATGATATCCTTCATGTGTGGAGATGGTAAAACTAGTGTTACTCACTATTTGAGAGTTTGTTGAACTAGTAAATTAGTGAAGAAAGCATGAGCTTCAGTTCTGTGTGTGATGCTGTTTATCAACACTTAGTACTGGTCAGTGAAGTTTACTTCTGTTCAGTATGTGGTTTAACTGACTGGTCAGATGGTTTGTGATGTTGTTTATCAATACTTAGTACCAGTCAAGTTTACTCTATTCAGTATGTGGTTCAACTGACTGGTCAGATGGTTTGCGATATTTGATCTTCTCCTGATTATGGTGAGGTTAAGCAAAAAGCAATGAAACAAAAACAGACAATGTTATTTTAAACAAATAGCCTGAATGGTCAAAGCCGTATTCCAGAATCTCAATAATTCACAGGAACCGCTTTTTAATGGCATTTTTGAGAATCTCTTTGGAAAAACAGTTTGTAAAGCATCGTTTTAGAAAGTGTCTTTGAGATGATGTCTCTGTGTACGTCTAGTTGGATTAGAGTTTGGGAGTTTGTTTATGCAGCATCATGGCATGTTCTGGACAGAACTAGAACGAGAGGAATCTGGTGCTCAAGCCCAGTGTATTCTCCCCTGTATTCTCCCTGACTGTATACAGTGATCGGATATCACAACAAACGATGGCTCTATCAACATATCTAGCTGAAATCAGTTGATTAGTGCTCTCGGACCATTCCGCGGACCATTCCACCAGGTGAGCAGGAAGAGAAACAGTTGTAGATCGTACATCACAGGGAATCACAGGGAAGTGCTGTCTACTTGAATAAGCTCAGCCAGCTATTAATTGGATAAAACATGTCCAAGTTGATCACTGTCTGCAGATGGTTGGCATGTCATGTCAGTGCTGTAGTATGTGCTGTAGTATGTGCTTGCATTTGTCAGTGGTCAAGAGCTGATACTTAGAGAATATTAAATGAGGAACCGGATATATTACAATCAGTGTGTTTTCCATCCTACTACAACACAAGCAAGACGATGGCGAACACACGAATTGTAATGTATCGTGTTTCTCACGGGAAAGAGTATAGTACAATTAAACCCGCTTTAGCGGCCCCCTGTAATAAGCAGCCACCTGTCTAAAGAGGCCACTTTTTGTTACTCCCTTGGGTGGCTGCTTACATGTATTTTATTGAATACAATGCATTGTAATGTTTAAAACAAAGTCAAAACCAAATTAAACAGGAGAAACAACAGAGAAACAGCCAGTTTCCTGAGACATAGTGTGACGTCACGTAACGTTGAAATGGAACGGGCAGTTGCATGAATTGTGATGTCGCATAGCGACGTCATGACCTCCCTAAGATTATAAAATCAAACAGAAATATTCTGCACCATAATTAATAAATGTGTGTTTGACATCCAATAGCCGATGATTGTTAATCAATGTACTGCTGTTACAGTAGTGTGAGGGAAAATAATTTACTAGTATCTTTTACATGCAATGTGTTGTGCAATTAAAGTTTAAACATCTGTGAAGCAAGTTCAGATGCACGGCAATTTATTGAGAAAAACGTTAAAGTGTTAATGTGTTTACTGATCTCTTTTACACACAAGAACAATTAGTTTCACTTGCTAACTGATGGCTAATTAGAAAAAAAGAGGCATGCCCCATTAATACCTTCATCACCTAATTAACGTAGGAGTGTAATCTAGCTCAGTGGTTAGAGTGTCTGCCTGGGGAGCAGGAGATGGACATTCTTCCTCTGTAGTAGAACTGTTAGAACTATTGGATTTTTTCACATTCCAATCAATGGTCCATGACTGGTACATCTGTTAATATTTTACACATGCAGCACATGTATAACCAATAGATTCTACTTTTATACCGTTTACACATTGCAAACCACCCCTTCTCTTCCTTCCCCCCAAATATCAAACTCACCCCACTAAATACAGTTGGCTGACTATCCCTATTCTTAAAGATCTTGAATCACTGATATTGGTTTCAAATGTTTCCGCTCTGCTGCATCTGCAGACAATAGCAATGACCGTAGAAGCGTTATAACTTTTGTGTTGCATGTTTTGAGGAGGTACATGTATGGTAGACGTACAACATCTACCAATGTGTTCTGTTCTTTTAACATATGATAATTAGACTTATTTGCATATCTTTACCCCATTGTCACGCGATCTCGCTTTTCGTACCATAATGGTGAGTGTATACCACATACCGGTACATACATGTACACTGTGGTTCACCATATTCTATATGCATGTGAAATAATTATTGTATAAAATAAACTTGTTCTTTTTACATGTGTTACTGTACATTAATGTATCCATTTTGTTCATCCACGCAAGATGTTTTGAGATTTTAAACTAAAAGTGTTTTTTCTTATTTTTTCTTTTTTAGACTGGAGACTTGCTGCGTCACAAAATCCAGACACGTCCAGACCGACAGTCTCTCGTTAAGCAGCACATACTAGAAGGTAGCCATCACATGA
>JAULBR010108644.1:0-10468 GCA_032355825.1 Melanodrymia aurantiaca | reverse complement strand
GTTTAGACACCCCCTCCGTGGGTACGGTCCGCCATCAAAGGCCGGGACCCGGTGCCGAGGCTGTACCCATGGCGAGTGGTGTGTAAACAACAGACAATAGTCACCATTTCGAAATAACAATCAATTTAATTCATTCTAAATAGAACTGTAAAAAACAGACAATATTCGCCATTTCATAAAAACTCAATTTAATTCATTCTAAATAGAACTGTAAAAAACAGACAATATTCGCTATTTAAGATAGACGATCAATTTAATTTATTCTAGATGCAAATGTAAAACAGACAATATTCGCCATTTCATAAAAACTCAATTTAATTAATTCTAAATAGAACTGAAAAAACAGACAATATTCGCTATTTAAGATAGACGATCAATTTAATTTATTCTAAATTCAAATGTAAAACAGACAATATTTACCATTTCATAAAAACTCAATTTAATTCTGCTATCCTGTCTGGAAAAGTGCACATAAATGTTTTTAGGTATGTAAGAAATAGACTACTACACTCGTGTGTGTTAAATATCAAGTTGTTTGAAAACCGTTCTAACGAGCGAAGGCAAGTTAAATACATTTTTAAACAATGAGGTGCAAGATAATTGATATCTAGCGACCACTCATGTATTATTCTCTATTTACAACACTTTTTGAAATGTAGACGTCTACTATTATGTTGTGAAAATGACCTAATATTAGCGAGAAATAGCATGAGATGCTCATGTAACTATAATGATCACTTTCAGGAATTCCTCTTCATCTGTTGTGGGTGCATCCACGATTGTCTACAGATAGTGAAAGGTACACGTCACTGAAAGTTTCGTCTTTAATTTACGCCGTGTGCTTTTTACCATTACAGGGTATAATCTGGACCTTTTTTTTGGGGGGTTCCTTTTTCGAAAATTAGGAAAGAATAACTTGTTAAAACAGAAAAAGGGGAATTTATTTATTTATGTTATTTTTATTTGTTAGCGGTAGTCAACGTTAGGATATCATGTAATTGGGTTTTTTCCTTTTAAAAGAATCATAGTTGTTTTTTTTCATATTATAAAGAAAAGAACTTCTTTTTATCCCAAGTCATCTGTGTTACGTTACTATTAATAAATTAAATTTGTTTCCAATTGGTAATTCCCTCTAGTAACGGGCCCCAAATTGTATGGCAGATTAAACCCTGCTTTCTAAATGTGGTAGGTCACACATGCAGTTTAATTACATTGGGGGTCACAAGTGATGAATGCCCAGGCAGGACGTAGTCTAGAGGTAGAGTGTCTGCCTGTGGTGTGATGGGTGGAGGGATCGATCCTCCACAACGCAAAAAAAACATTTTATGGGCTATTTCACGTTTCAGCCAGTTCAGGGCTTCTGGAATAAAAAAAAAATCCCTTTCCATAGGGCTAGTGGATTTTACAATTCACTGGCCATGCTTAAATATTCATTTGATGAACATATTTGTTTGGTGGCCCGAGTCAGAAAAACACTGGCCATGGGCATCGGGCCACAGTATTCTAGAACCTCTGCAGTTATACATCACTGGTGTATCTAAATCCATGGTGTGTACTATCCTGTCTATGGGATAGTGCACATAAAAGACCCCTTGCTTTTTTTTCGGTAAGAGTAGCCCATGAAGTGGCGACAGTGGATTTCCTCTGAGACCATGTGACCGCTGATTTATAATTGATGTGTTTGAGTGGTGTCGTTAAACAAATAATCTTTATCTTTTACAAGTGATTAAGTTTGTTTAATGACAAATGTGTCTGGTTATAACCAGCCACTGCAAATATTGTCGCTGCATATCATTATGACCTGTGCTGGGAAGTCTAGGCGCAGGTTTGAAATATAGAGATAATGCTAAAATCAACATAGATCTACGCTTTAATAGCTTTCAAACAAACTATAGATGGCTTTTGTATCTCAATTATTTCTAAAGTTATAGCGAAATTAAAATTGGATATTGCAAAACTATAGTTTTGAGAAAACTGAGTTTAAAGTTACAATTTTATTCTATGTTTATTTATAATAATAGTTAAAATTAAACTTTGCAACTACATGTAGTTTTTAGTTCGTTTACACAATAATTTACGTGGGTGCGGCCATATTGGATTTGATCATTATATATATTGTTTTTTACACAAAACATCAAATGTACCGACTTAAATTTGATTCTATTGCGTTAAAAACATACCTAAACACAGTTAACATCCATTTCTTTACGCAATTGTGACATTGACTAAATGCCATCGATGCACCAAAATGTTCTTAAATTTACGTTGACCGGCGATCACAACACATTTATCCGAACCCGGAAGCCTTCGTATACAGAATGCGCAGTACTGTTGGAGTGAACTATATTGCATTGCGCAGTCAGATAGCTTGAAAGATAATAAAATTTCCGTGATGTCAGTATCAAATGTGACATCATTTATTTCAAATCGGAATACAGGGGAGACAAACGAAAATACGACCCGCGGCTCTAATAAATTGCTAAATTTAGACGAAAAAATACATTGCGAGTAAACATTTAAATCTTAATTATTTTAATGTAAATAGCAATTCAGTGACTTGTGCCTAGAAATCCCAGCAGAGGTCACATATAGCAAAAAAATTTAATGGGTTACACAAAATCAAATAGGTTGCGCAAAACAATTTGACGTATCAAATAAATGGTTAACACAAATGTTCAATTGTCACACGTTGTAAGCCTGGATGAGTATTTATAGAAAAGATTTTAAAATTATTTTTTTTGAGCGGGTTGAATAATCTATCTTCAGGGGATCTGTTCTGGTATTTCTCGTTCCAACCATTGATCCACGACTGGTCTATCAAAGTCTGGTGTGCACGTACATGTAGAAGATCCCTTGCTAATCGAAGAAGTGTAGTCTGTGGTGGCAGCAGGTTTCCTCTGTGACTAAGTGTCAATATCCGCTGATTAATAATCAATGTGTTCCAATCGTTTCTTTAAACAAACTTTATCTTTATCCAAAAAACGTATATGTAAAAAAAAACCACTGAGATTTGTTTAATTTCTTGCTGTTGTTTTTGTTTGTTCAGCTTTCTAGCCACGATTGGCGCGATTCTTCGTCTTGTGCACTGGCACAATGCGCAGGTGACCGTCGTTCATCAAGGGGAGGTCACTGAAGACGTACAGTGTCTCGTCAACACTTGTCAAGCGAAAGTTGTTCCAGATATTCAGTCGCTATCGATCCGTGCAAAGATTTGGATGGGCAAGATTTCCGTGACTAATAAAATAGTGAGAATATTAAAATAGTGAGCGTTGTCAATTATAAACGTTAAGAAAAATTACTCCTGTCACCAGTAATTCTTTTTTAATGGGAAACATTACAAATTCAAAAAAGGAATCGAGATTGTTATCGAAACCCATTTGTAAAACAATCACTTCTTCTTCTTCATCTTTCACTTCTTGTTAGATATTCCAATGCATAATGTTAATTGGAGATTTTTGTTTAGATTTCTTGCTCTGTTTGCCAAAAGCTGTATTTCTTTGTCTCTTGGCTCTGTTTACGCGACCTCCAGTAGCTAAGGGTGGGCTCCCTCGTCGAGGCATGGAGCCCGGCACTGCACCTGCCTGGTGGATCTTCACAGGGCCAGCACCATTCGATTCAAATATGTTTTCAAGTGTAGTCATGGCTGTTTTTTGCGTGATATTGTGGTTTATTAGAGTGCGCTGTGCAGCCCAATATCTCCGACTTCAGCACTCGAGGTTTCTGTTAGGGTTACCTCACCCTTAGTCCATATTTGTCTAGCCTCTACCCTCCGACCAATTCAGCTTGGGTGACCCTACCAGGGTTCGAGATATAATGATCCTATTCCTATATAACATGTGTAGTTTCATAAAACAAAATCGGATAACAAATGAACTCAGTAGAGGGGTGACACCGTAATTTCTATTGACGCAACGTAAACTCGTTCAAGATGTCGTGATCCTATAATCCAATATGCGAAGTTCCATGAACATGGGATAAGAAATGAAGTCTGCATAACGCTGACGTAATTAATTTTATTTGTAGTAACTGTGACCTTGACTTTTGATGTAGTGAAGCTAAACACGAACTCGTTTACGATATCATGATAATTTCCCTATAATGTTAAGTTTCATGAAAATCAGATGAGAAATGAACTTGGTAGAGCGGTGACATCGTTTGCAGGACTGATGCAATACACGTTTTCATAATTTCTATGGAAACACCACATACAATTGTTGTGCTTATGACGGATGACATCTGAGCCAGGACATGGCGTTGTTTAAAATCGGAATATAATGAACATGCCTTAATGTGTACGTGTAACAGAAATTGTTATATTTAGATACTTTATGCTGGAGCAGATGGAATGTTGATCGACATAAACGGAGAAAGTTGAAGTCACCCATTTTAACTTACAGCTTTGTATAGAGGACTGATTGTTTATTACAACCAATAATTTAACCATTGCCAATAATGTAATGCTAATTATAGTATTTGTCATAACACGTGTTCTATTTTGGGTGTACGTTTGAACCAAAGTTTTATCGGCTTACCTCTGAGAGTTACCTCTTGGATTTTAGTAGCAATATAAATCTCTTTATGGTCCGTACACGCGATATATGACGCCATTCATTTCCAACGTGCCTCGTTTATGTCTGCCAATGGCTATGGGTACAGTAATTTCCTGAGGTAGTTCAAGACGTTCGTTTATTTTTAGAATATGTTTTGTAATTAATATGCTTATATAGACAAAAACAACCTTGAGATTCAACTGAAGCTTCCACAGAAACAGTTGCATCTCTAGTTCACCTACAAAATTGAACCGGTGATATAAATGTGTGCTTCCATTCAGACAGCTAAACTGTGCTGCTAGTGTTAGTGTTCCGTTGTCTTCCTAGATACCAGACAATGCAACTATGGGCGACATTTTCTGACGAAAAGTACTGTGCTGTTAGTGTTAGCTATGTTCCGTTGTCTACCTATAGATACCAGACAATACAACTATGGGCGACATTTTATGACGAAAAGTACTGTGCTGTTAGTGTTAACTATGTTCCGTTGTCTTCCTATAGATACCAGACAATGCAACTATGGGCGACATTTTCTGACGAAAAGTGTGCGGGTTGGGGTCGTCTGTGACAAGTATTTTGAGCCACCACCGTTCACCCAGAGCAGATGTTTTTGGTGAATTCTGGTCGCATGTATGGTACACAATACATTACTGTGAGGTCATGTGTTATTTATACTAAAAAGTGGGGGGACATTTGCATGTTGGTCCCCACCCCCACACTCCAAAAATGGGGGTAATATGTCCACCCTGTCCCCCACCAATTGACGCCCATGAATACAGCTTGTTATTATCTGGTAAGACAGCGAATGGTACGAGTATGTAAAATAGTATTGTATCTGCACAGGATTTATATTCGAACAGTAACTGTACGTTGGAACCGAGGTCCAGATGCATGTGCACATAGATACCTTATTCCAAACCAGACTTGCATTAACCACATTGTTTTAGGAAGTTATTTTCATATAGTAAGGCTAGGTCTTGGTTTATAGATTAGGAGTCAATTTCTGAAAGTCTAGTTTACGACTAGTTGTGACCGTAAACGTAAGTAAACCAGTAAACAGATTTCGGAGGCAGTATAGGTTTTTGCGCATAGATCTGTGACGTATTACTCGCGTTCGGTTCTAAATAACAATTACCGGTATCAAATCCAGAACATACCGCTAAATTGAAAATAGACTACTTTTATCTCCTAATTTACACCTATTTTACGAGTGTCTTCGTGTACAAGTTATATTTAGTAAATTACAGGAGTGGATACTGGGGGTCATTGACATTGATCTTAATCGTTCGCCAACAAAGATTGGAAAACATGTAATAAAGAATGTTATTCTCCACTTGGTAAACCAATTTAAATAGGAATCAAAACTTACGACAAAAACACAGCTTTGAAATACTTGAGGAATGTCACTATAATTATGAAACATTTGTAGTAAGGTGGAATGCCTGGCATGGTCTATTTCATTAACTGGCCACTGACAGGTTGAACAATTAATTTGACTATATATAATAAAACACCTTATTTTTTATTTTAACATTTTAATCCATGGATGAATAAAGTAACCACGAAATTACATATCATTGACACAGATGATGGCGGATGTAATATCTTACTTTGACCCGTTTCATGGTTATTTTTATCGTTTTAATGAAGACAGCGAACAAGCAATATGGCTGTCCCTACGTCCTTATATCAAAATAAGATTCAAGCATGTCTGTCATGGTCACGCAGTCCAGCTGCATCCACTGCCTGTCCAGGACAGAAGTTAGTGTTAGTTTGATAAAGGAAACCCGCTACTCCAAACTAGCAAGGGATCTTTTATATGCACTTTCCCAAAGACAGGATTGTACATATCATAGGTTTTGTTAAACAAGTTGTGGATACTGTTCGGTGGAAGTACACCGACCTATTGAGCCTTGCGGAGCACTCGCTTCGGGATTAAAAATTCCGTATGCCACGAATGGGATTCGAACCTAGTGCCTACCAGTCTGTAACTCCACGCGTTTAACCACTGCTCCACGGAGATTGGTTTCAATAAATATATATAATACTATTAAAAATAAAGATTGCATATTGATTACGAGATTGGTGTGAGTTAAAGCTGATGCGCGACTTGCTGTTGAAAGGTGGTACATACAACGTGCTTGCTGTCACAACGTTATTGTTGCACTCTTTCTTGTACATAGACACCGTTTGGAACCCGTTTTGAACCCGTTTTGAGTATTAAATCTTGTAACATAATTTTAACAACGTACACCTGAAATTAGCCTGCAAGTAGGAAGAATTCTTGGGCCTAATCAGATGTTTTTGTTTTAATCAAATTAAACGCAAAATAGATAACTTAATATTTTTTTACTATTTTATTTTGCCTAAAGCGATTTCGAATCTTCTTGAACTCCTTGATGTAAAAAAAACTAAAAACGCCGAATGATTAACTGCAGAATGTTGGCAAATGATCCAATTATCATATAAATTAACCTCTTTCTCAGTAAATGTTACAACTCTATGTATTGTCACGAACCAGCATGACGAGTTGAAGAATTTCCTTTTTAGTTGGTCGCAGAATCCATTTTGTTTCAGTGGGCTGCCCCCACAAGAAGCTGAAGCAGCATATAAAATAGTGAAAATTAATACTAGTGTTTAACCGGTCTCCGTGGTGCAGTGGTTAACGCTACGGACTTCAGGCTGGTAGGTAATTGGGATTTTTAATCTCAGTATCGACTCCAAACCCAGAGTGGGTAGGTGTAATACCACTTATGCCGACCAGTGTCCACAACTGTCTAACAAAGGCCGTGGTATGTGCTAACCTGTCTGTGAGAAAGTGCATATGAAAGATCCCTTGCTACTTATCAATTTGGAGTAGCGGGTTTCCTCTCTCATACTAACACTAACTTCTGTCGTGAGCAGACAGCCGAGGCGGCTGGACTGTGTGACTACAACAGAAGTGCTTGAACCTTAAATTGATATAAGCACATAAATAGTTTATACATGTAACTAACTAACTAAGTTATTGTAAACATTGTCCACATAGCTTAGTGTAAACAACAGCTATAATTACTATATAGACAATTACTATAAACTGTGTCCACACTGCTTAGTGTAATAAACAATGTAAATAATAACTATAGTGTAAGAAAATGCCAGAACTGTTTGGATTGCCGACTTTATGGGCAGTTGGTTAACTTGCATGTACATGTCGTACATTCCTGATCAGCTGTTTCCGACACCAACATGGAGGGAGGTTTATTGGTAAACACCGTTATTAACGAGCGACAACTGCACCACACTGCAACATCACCGAACGGAATGCTCGCTCGCCAAATTATTTCTACGTGCAATTATTCTTTCTAATGGTCAGTTACATTTTCTCTCAAACAGTTAATTTTTTTCTCTCTCCAATTATTTTGTCTTCCTGGTTACAAAGTATGAATGGGCACGCAGGGAACATTAATGGCCTATTGATAAGTAGAACCATACACCACTTGCAAGCCGAAGAACGAAAAAAATGAGTTTGTTAAATGGACACTTAATGCAATGCATTGTTAAAAAAAAAGAGAAGAAAACAAATATTTTAATATTCTGTTATCGTTGTGGTTGCCATAGCAACGGCACCAGATAAAAACGTAACTTAAAACAATCGTATATCTCTGGTATGTTAGATAATTTTGAAAATTGAAAAACTTATATTGAAGCGAAACATCTTGCATCAATAATAAGTGATTTTCCTTTACCACGACAAGGTAAAAGATAAAGTTTGTTTAACGACACCACTATAAACACATTGATTATTAATCACCGTTTATTAAATGTCAAAAACACGGTTGTATTGGTCACAGGGGAAACCCGCTGCCACTACATAGGCTACTCTTCTGTGAATAACCGCTAGCAATCTTTTATGTGCACTTTTCCACAGACAGATCACTAGTTGGAACGGGACATAACCCAATGGATCCCCTGAGGAGAATCGATCCTTTGACCCACTTTTCCACAGACAGTCGTGGATCACTGGTTGGAACGGGACATAACCCAATGGATCCCCTGAGGAGAATCGATCCTTTGACCCATTGAGCCACAGGCGGATGCTTTAACGCTGGACTATGACCGGCTCCTTCACAAAAAAAGGTAGCAGTGATTATTATATTGATTATTAAATAAAGTGTAGAGAAATATGGGAGTTTTTAATAACGACTTAGAAGAAAATGATGTACAAGTCCAATGCTTTTCAGAATCGCATTTATAACAGAATACCATGAATGCAAACAGAACAAATTAATCTTAATGGAAATTGATAATTTATTAAATGGTACAACAATAAATTAACCAATTAAATCGGGCAACTAATTTTAATACAAAATTGATAATTTATCGAATGGTACTAAATGGCACAGCCATAAATTAACCAATCAAATCGGCCAATAACAGCGGGCAGCCAACGAAATAAAACAACAGTCAGGGCCATCTATTTAAATGTTGTCAGCATGCATCAAGTGGTGTGCTGGTTGGGCGCGCATACGAGCATCGGCCAGGAAATGTTAGATATCAAACCTGTCTGTGGATCGAGACGCACTATTTACTGTTGGGGAGCGGGACATAGTCTACAGTTAGAATGTCCGGACTGTGGCGGGATGGGTTGAGGGATCGATCCTCTACAGCGCAAAACATTTTTACGGGCTATTTTGCGCTCCAGCCATCTTTAGATTTATTCACACCATTGTCAGTCACCTCTGTAAGCATGCCCTTGCCTCTATCATCAACCAGGAGCGGGACGTAGCTCAGAGGTAGAATGTCCGCCTGTGGCGGAATGTGTCGAGGGAGCGGGACGTAGCTCAGAGGTAGAATGACCGGCCTGTGGCGGGATGGGTCGAGGGATCGATCCTCCACGTGCCCTTGCCTCTACCATCAACCGGGAGCGGGACGTAGCTCAGATGTAGAATGTCTGCCTGTGGTATTTGTTAATTAACCAGGTTTGGTGCAAGGTACAGTATGTACGTGTGTATATATATATACTAGTATATAAGAGGTGTACAATTACAAGTAATGTGAAAAGACTGGTACTGGTACGTAAGTAGATGGTAAAATGTGTGGATATTGCATGTTCACCTCCATCACAACGTGTCAGATCGCCTTCAAAACATTCTCACTCTCATTTTCCCAGCTCCGGCTATCCATCACAGACGCGGCCACATTACACTTGTAATTACGGGCATTGTTTTTATAACATCATCGAACGGACGCGTCTCACAACTACACTTCTACACGTTTCATTCACATCTTATTTAAGTCTCGGTGCTCAACAAGATAGTATCATGTACTTTGAGCTCCGACGTGGTAGATATTCCGTTTGCATTTCACAAGAGCGGTTATTCCCCGTTCCAACCAGTGATCCATGACTGGTCTGTAAAAGGTAGTTGTATAGTTTCCGTAAACAAGTTGCGTTGATCACTTTACACTAGTAATTACGGGCATTGTTTTCATAACATCATCGAACGAACGAGTCTCACAAGTTCTGCACTTCTACAGGTTTCATTAACATCTTATTTAAGTCTCGGTGCTCAACAAGATAGTATCATGTACTTCACAGCAATATGAATAGTGTATCTTCACAGCAATATGAATAGTGTATCTTCACAGCAATATCAATAGTGTATCTTCACAGCAATATTAATAGTGTATCTTCACAGCAATATGAATAGTGTATCTTCCCAGCAATATGCATAGTGTATCTTCACAGCAATATCAATAGTGTATCTTTACAGCAATATCAATAGTGTATCTTTACAGCAATATCAATAGTGTATCTTCAGAGAAATATCAATAGTGTATCTTTACAGCAATATCAACACAGTGTAGTGTACCTTCAGAGCAATATCAATAGTGTATCTTCAGAGCAATATCAATAGTGTATCTTTACAGCAATATCA
>JAULBR010108633.1:0-10470 GCA_032355825.1 Melanodrymia aurantiaca | reverse complement strand
ATAGCACACACCACGGAATTTGATAAACCAGTCGTGGATCACTGGCTGGAACGGAAAATAGCCCATAAAAATGTTTCAGCTGTGGAGGATCGATCTCTCGACCCATCCCGCCACAAGCGGACATCTTACCTCTGAGCTACAGTATGTCCCGCTCCCCTACGTGAGAATAATGCAGGGGCATTATAGGAATTATACCGACCGGGCCCTATTTTCCGTTCCAATCAGTGATTCGCGACTCGTACATCAAATACCGTGGTGTGTGCTATCCGGTCTGTGGGGGAAATTAACATATAGATAGATCCCTTGCTATTATTCAAAGATGAGTAGCGTATGTGGCGGCTTTCCTCTGTGACCAAGTGT
The DNA here is from genome assembly GCA_032355825.1 of Melanodrymia aurantiaca. Taxonomy (NCBI): domain Eukaryota; kingdom Metazoa; phylum Mollusca; class Gastropoda; order Neomphalida; family Peltospiridae; genus Melanodrymia; species Melanodrymia aurantiaca. Next base: position 10,110 of record JAULBR010108633.1, on the reverse strand, counting down.
CGATATAACTGTGCGTTTGACATCCAATAACTGCTGATTAATAATAAATGTGTTTCCGTGGTGTCGTTAAACACAAAAAAAATGTTGCGTCATTCAACACGCTTTAGTTAATATATTTAATATACAAATCTTGTCTGAGTCGATAATGTGAAAAGTGTGTATAATAATTTCAATTAGGTCCCTTTGTGGAACGAACTAATTAAATATATACCCTCGATCAACACGACATAGAAATATTCCGTACATGTATACAGTTTGATTTAAATCTCAATCTGCGTAATAGATTGGAAGACATCAAATAATATTATTAAATCGACTTAATTATCAATAGTCTGGAATGTTCTCTCGGAAATTGCATTATTGGTATATTTAAACAACACACATCCAGGTAAGTTTTATGTTGCCATAGTAATCGTTAATAGGAACTGATTGCAATGACTGTGGTGGAAGCACAACTTGTGGATACAGCCTTGAAACTGTGGAATGTCCGCCTGTGGTGGGATGGGTCGAGAGATCGATCCTCCACAGCGCAAAACATTTTATGGGCTATTTTCTGTTCCAACCGTTGTTATACGATCGGTTTATCAAATTCCGTGGTGTGTGCTATCCTGTCTATGGGATAGTGCACATAAAAGTCTTCCCCAGTGGACCCGCGTTGGGTTATTTCCCGTTCCAAACAATGATTCATGACTGGTACATGGTGTGTGTGCTATCCAGTCTGTGGGGGAAATTTACATAATATTTATAGATCCCTTGCTGTAATTCGAAGATGAGTAGCCTATGTGGCGGCTTTCCTCGGTGACCAAGTGTCGATATAACTGTGCGTTTGACATCCAATAACCGCTGATTAATAATTAATGTGTTTCCGTGGTGTCCTCAAATAATAAAAAAAGCTTTGTCATTCTATACGCTTTAGTTAATATATTTAATATACAAATCTTGTCTGAGTCGATAATGTGAAAACTGTGTTTATTATTTCAATTAGGTCCCTTTGTGGAAGGAAGTAATTAAATATACCCTCGAACAACACGACATAGAAATATTCCGTACATATATACAGTTTGATTAAAATCTCAATCTGCGTAATAGATTGGAAAACATCAAATAATGTTATTAAATCGACTTAATTATCAATAGTCTGGAATGTGCACTCGGAAATTGCATAATAATTGGTATATTTAAACAAGTCTCATCCAGGTAAGTTTTATGTTGCCATAGCAGGCCTTTCCCCAGGATTTTTTTAAAGCGCTTACTTTTTCAAAATTCAGAAATAATATTATAATTTTTGGTAAAATTCATGAGTAAAAATTTGATAGATTGTGCATTATACATTGTACAGGGAAAAACAACTGAATGTAAGGCCCTTACAAAGCCATTTTAATAAATCAAATCGATTAAAAATCCCTTGAAATAAATTAAAGCGCTTACATAAACAGGTAATGAGTAGGGGGCCCCTACGCCTTATGGCTCTGGGGAAACCTCTGCATAGTAATCGTTACAGCAAAAATATTTATTTCAAGGCTTGAATTTGTAACTAACACTAATTTTATTACCTACGAGGTTCAGCATAACGAGGTTCATATTTATCGTTAGTCCTCTTCGTTAGTCCTCTTAGCATTATTTAACGATTGGCTGTCATAAGAGTACATATTTTGTTGATTGGCTGTCATAAGATTACATTTCTTTCTGATTGGCGCATGGCTTGATTTGATAATGACGTCATTGGCTGCCAACCTGGCGATAGCCCTTTACCGTCGGAAATGAAACTTTGGTTTGTAAACAAGTGCTTGTTTAGCAGGACAAGTCTACGGTAATAAACAGAATATTACATTCTTGTCCATGATCCGTACCTAAATCATTATATTTCCCTCTCGCTCTCGCTCAGGAAATATGATCATTTAGGCACTCGTGTCGTAAACATCGTCTGTCATGGACACGATTGTAATATCTTCTGTTTATTACCTATGGGGTTCATATTGATCGTTATTCCTCTTTGTTCAATATTGACTATCATAAGAGTACATCTATGTCTGACTGGCTGTCAATTTGTATGTTCTAGACAGGCAGTCGAGGCAGCTGTTATTATGACAGTATGCGTCAATGTCCGTGTGGAAATACGCGAGACTTTAAAACAGTCAAATTATTCTCTGGGGACTTTTTCTCCTAAAACCCGACCTCGACGCGGAAGTTCACGCGGAAGGATACAAGTGAGAAGAAAACAAAGTTATTAGTTTTGTCACTCAGTATAATGTTTTCATAGTACGCTAAACACGAGCTGGGCAAAAGTTTCTCTCAATCTGGATGACACGTGGTCTGTCTGTCTGTCTGTCTGTAGCATCCGCAAATAGAATTGTGTTTCTTCTCCTTTAATCACAGAGTTACCGTTTTAACCTTTATGTCTGCATTTTCTTTGTAACTCTTTGACAATATTCATCTAAAGTCTTCAATTTTACATAGCCATGTACACTATTGTTTGTAAAAGTAAAGTTTGTTTTATTTAACGACGCCACAAAAAACACATCGATTATATATCAGCGGTTATTGTACGTCAGACGCATGGTTATAATGACACATAGTCTCAGAGGAAACCAGCTGTCGCCGCTTCATGGGCTACTCTTACCGAAAAATAGCAAGGGATCTTTTATGTGCACTATCCCATAGACAGAATAGCACACAATACGGAAATTGATAAACCAGATGTGTTTCACTGGCTGGAACGGAAAATAGCCCATGGATAAAAATGTTTCGCGCTGTGCAGGATCAATTTCTCGACCCATCCCGCCACAGGCAGACATTCTACCTCAGAGCTATGTTCCACTCCCGGAATATGCACGTCAACTTTCATACACCCAGATTTATTTATTTCCCAATAAAAACGGTCGCATGCAGCATGTAAATATGCAAATATTGTCAATCATACACAACTGAAACATAAAACTTCAACGGGAAATTTTCATATCTCTATCCTTCTGGCCAAATATCAATATTTATGTGACAGCATAGGTAAACTTTAGTACACCCAGATTCATTTGTTTCGCAATAAAAATGGTATCGCGTGGTGCAACATGTAAATATGCAAATATTTGACTGAAACATTAACTTCAAATGCAATTTTTGAATCTCTATCCTACTGGCCAAATCAATATTTATTTGCATGGTCGTATTCCCGGCGAAATACGGTACATGTATTAGAGGTGTAACGAATACACAGGGTCGCAAATACGAAACGTATCACGAATATAAGGCGACGAATACAACTATTTATTCATGAATACGAGACATATAGGCAAAAACGTCCAAACATGCCACAAAATGACAGATAATAATAATAACATTGTTAACTATTTAACGTTAGTTGTTGGTAATATCATGCATTTGCTTAATCTAGTTTGATGTTTGACATAATTATAGGAATATAGCACTTCTACAGGAGCAGACTGCCATAGAACACTGGTTGGTGCTTTATCTAAATAATTGTCGCTAAATTTAAACTGAAACAATTGTCTGGCGAATCAAAAGCATACCACATCTGGACAGTTGCATTATAATATTCGTGTGTATTCGGTTCAAGCAGTCGCAAATACGAATACAACTACGGTACAGGTTGCTGTTCGGTGCACTGAATATTCGAGTGTATCGTTGCACCTCTACTATATAGTCTAACGTTCGCAAGCTTCCTACGAAGCAATATATTAGAAAATTGTGTAGTACAGAAAAACATGTGTCAAGTGAGTTCATCCAAAATCACATGCGATGAACTCACGATGCAGACAAGATCTAAATTTCACTGCACACAGAAGCAATTACATGTACATGTAGCGCTTAAGCCAAATTCATTCGAGAATATTTCGGAACACATGAAAGCTGAGAGCTTATCTCGTGTAGTTTTTCAGCGTATTTATAACTAGTTCCCTGGTGACCATCGTATGTAAGTAATGTAATCAGAGAATGCGCTTCCATTGACCAGCATCTTAAAGTTTCAAAAGCAAAATAGCGTTGCTGTTTGGCCATCGAATACGAAAGATATTTTTCATGAAAGGCAACAATTATCAGGCACAATAGATATTTGACGTAACACCACAATGTGGACAAAACTGCAGAAATTATGCGCAATTATCTTATCACTTGAGACAAATGATTTTCACTGTTCTTCGATGCGTGCACTTGCACTTAACAGTGCGTCCTTGCCCTTAGTGTGACAACATACAGTTACGCAGGCTGCTTATTGCGTATGTCTTGATACATGTATATATATATATAATAACATATGTTGTACTGTCCTACTGTGCGAAATGACTTGTGTACGTTGCACAAAGCAAACAAAATACCATGCATACTGTAATTTTTTTCCCTATTTCTAATTTTTGCTAGGTAATTCTGATCAATATTCATGGAACATTTTTCTGTTAAAACCAGCTAAATATAAATAGACTGCTTTAAATGGTAGACCGGTGCATGTTTTTTTATGATGTGACAGTGTATCAATTGAAAGAATTTAATCTTGAGTTTTTGAACGGAAAGCATCGTTTTTTAACTTATGTTCTTGGTGCACTAACATAACATGTTGTTTTCCCTATTGGGGAATCAATGTGCTACAAACATTTAAGTGTTAATAATTCCACAAATAGATTTTGACACATTAGCCACACGAAATGTTGCTGTGTACTGCAAAATATCCTGTTGCCAGTGTTTTGTTGCTTCCATTTTCCAGCAGTCGCAAGTTAAAATATCAATATAATTAACCGAATTGTAGTAATACAGTATTGTATAATGCAATGCAAGCCGTTGACATAGGCATTTCCTGTTCGCCAATCCTATTTCTATTTCATGAAAATAAATATAGTTTTAAAAAACAATGCTAGTTCACCAATGCGAAAAATACATTCACGATAGTCGCATCGCGATTCATATGATATATACCCGGTACATGTTTGAATATGTTTGCATAAAATGACAAAATGTATAAATTTACTGGTTATACACAGAATCCGTATGGAAATCTATCGGATTGCAATGAAAACAGTGTATAAAGAAGCTTGAGTTATGACTTTAAAGAGAATCGCTCACGTTTTTAGCGGGAAAATAGGCACCACGTGACCAGAGGCATGGAGCTCGCTCTGAGTAGAAATAACATTGGGTCTCGGTTTGCTGCACTCCTGATAATAGCGGGACCTTAAAACGTGTAACAACTTTTCAAAATGCTATTTTTATCGATCGATGCGTATATTGTAAACGGAGCAATTTTATGTAATATAATGACATTTTGAAATTTCTGTTGTTGTTTGTAGTCATAATTATAATAAATGTATGCAATTATGTAGATGAACAAGGACAGTGTTTTCGCTTGTTATAATGATTATACGTGAATTAATTGTCTTGTGGCTGGCTACACTGCTTTCTTCGGGAGAAATGGTGAGCGATCGTCTTTAATACAAAAGTTGAAGTTCACAAAGTTCAATAGATCTCAGGAAACATTCAATCAATAAAAACATTAATGTTAACAGTTCCATTGATTTTCCTTTGTAAAGTGTTCAAAACATTTTTAATAAAATGGTCTGCTTTTGCGTAGAAATAACTCAGGGGTACTCAGAGTCAGGTAAGGACTTTCAACCGCTACGTGCGTTCAACAATACCTTATTGGCATTACTGCCGCATAACAAAGATTATATCACTATGTTTGTACGAAAGAAAAGAGAAATACCAAGCGTATGGTATATCATAGGCCGCAACCATTATGTCACAAATGCACCGTCGGGCTGTTTGGTTACATACTACATTGAGAAATGTCATGAATCACGAGCGGTCTTGGACCTTCACTCGTATATTGAAACAACCCATCGACAGCAGTATATTGGAGAGGTCAAACGCGTTGATCGCTAGATGTTGCAACAATAGACGGTCTTGCAAACATAGAATGAGTATACAAGTTCCTATTGAAAAATTAAGAATTATTAACTATATATATAGTCCCAAACTCGTTGATAATGTAGAGCTTGGCTATCTCGCCCGTTTGGGATGTCATTTCCTGAGCGAACGACAACTCTATTAGGGACCACATGGATTCCTCCAGCGATCAGTAAATAACCAAGTTTTTTTTATATTACGGGAACACATAATTTGTGTTATTTGAACTAAATATGGATAATGATACTTTATATATGTATCTTTCCAATTAATAAACCTTATTTTACGTATTATTACCCCCTTAATTAATTAATCTTTTCTTCTTTTTTCCCCCCACTGCGTCTTAATGTTGGTTCCGTTATTCCCCACCCCACGAAAACTGTTTGGTTTTCGCATTGTTTAGTTTTAGCCTGGTCCCCTAGTATTTGAGACGCACATAATTTAGTCGGAAATGTATCGGCTATTTCCGTACCAATAATTTTCCTGGTACGAAACAATCCGAGAACATGCGAGTAGACTTCCGGGTTTATTTGTTTTCCTTAAAATTTAAATTAATATAAAATCACAGTGAATGACTAAAAATGGTGAAAGAAAGTGATCTGATAAAAGCAGTAAAGCAAAACGACCAAACTAAAGTACAGGTGACGGAAATAATTGATGGTTATGGGAAAAGAATAACTGATTAACTACACAGAAACTTTTATCAACTTGATAAACGCAGTTTAATTTGAAGTTCATAAATTTTAATAAAAGTTTTATTTTCATACAAGTTGGCAGTGGAATTAAATTTTACTGGAACATATAATAGAACTATATTAATTAAGCAATTGCAATAACTGTAAATCAAACAAATAATTAATATATATAGGCCTAATGTCAATGACAATGTAAAAACTTATGATAATGCCATTAATGGGTATTAAATTAATAATATTAGTTCTCTTTTTTTGGTTACCTGTACTGAATGATTATTATGGTCTAATTTTAGTGTTTGATTTCAGAAAGTTTTAACTGATTCCAACATCAGTGTCGACAATAAGCCTAATCAGGGCAGGAAGATTCGTCTGCAGCTAAATTATCTCGATATCAACTGTCATGAGAAAGAGACAGAATACACTCCCCTTATTATTGCAGCACTAAATGGTAAGATCTGAACAGTGTTCAACACCCACTCGCCATGGGTACAGCCTCGGCATCGGGTTCCGGCCTTTGATGGCGGACCGTAGGCTACTCATGGTGGGGGTGTCTAAACCTTAATTGGATACAGGCACCTAAAACCAATGCTTCAGTCAGTCAGTGTTCAACAGAATGGGTGCTGGGGCGTGTGCTTGTCGCATGTCAAATAGTGCCCTTTGAGCGAAAGTGAGTGCTCAAACAAACATTGGCCCATGTCAAAAGTTTGCCTTTTGAGCGAAAGTGAATGCTCTGACAAATATTTTAAAATGGCATCCGATACATACATCAGTATAACATATAGCAGGAGTTAATCAGTTTGAAACTTTTATTTTAGATTGAGGAACTGGTAACAGACACAAGACAATACAAAATACACCATTCTACATATGTATCACAACAATGATATTTTAATAAAATTTGCTAAGAATAGTTGTAAATTTTGTACTTTGAATTATATAATAGACAAATTAGTTATTAAAAATACCACAACTAAGAATTGTTTTGAGACATTTGTGTGGCATGATGTACTTGCATGTACATGTAGCTGGTAGGGTAGTGGATTATGATGATTGTTTTTAGACTATTTAGCAGCTATGTCACATGTATTTATCTTAAATATGCCTCTGTTAATTTGTAAGTTTTCCTACTTGCAGATTTCATATTCTGATTTACTATACTTTATTAGAGTTCTATTTATAGCACATTTTATTTCAGGAAACATAAGTTGTGCAGAAACTTTGATATTTCACTCAGCTGATGTTAATGCCATAGACTCCAAAGGGTAATAATATTCTATTTCACCTTCATCTATATTATTGATTATGCATTGCTATACATGTATGTACCGGGTACCTGTGATGTATAAAACAGTAGAAGCCAAATTAATTATTTGGAAAGCAACTTTAGAATAATTTGGGTATGTATGGAATTAGGCAGGCTAATTCTATTGAACTTCACTAGTGTACAAGCATTTATCCATCATTATTTATTGGTCCCTTCCTAAAATTTTAAATATGTATTGTCAAGTTAGTAGATTTATGTGTTCCTGTCAAATGCTGAACATTTATAGTGTTAATTTATGTAGACTAGATGTATTTTGGAGCAGGATGGACAGTGTAACGCAGTGCAAAAGTGTCTGCCTGAGGTTTGATGTGTCAAAGAATCGATCCTCTTCAGTTGACCCATTGGGATATTTCCCATTCCAATCAGTTATCCACAACTGGTCCAACCAAAGCCATGGTTTGTGCTATCCTGTCTGTGGGAAAGTACTCATAAAAGATCCCTTGCTGTTATTTGATAAGAGTGGCCTACCTGGCAAGTTTCATCTGTGACCACACGTCGTAATAACCATGCATTTGACATCCAATAACCGCTGATTAATAATTAATGTGTTTCAGTGGTGTCGTTATTTTATAACTACGTGTATTCCAATTTAGAAGTTGCAGCAAATGTAATAATATTATTGTATAAATTGCTAATTTGAAAGAGGATATGAATATTTAAAACCACTTAATTGTGTTAATTTATTTCAGAAATTCTGCGTTACATATGGCAGTCTTCTCCCTGAATAGTCAAATGGTAGATCTTTTTCTCGAGAACAGTGCACAGGTATTGTCATGGTGTAAAGAATATGATTGTAGTTATTACTATTACCTGCCGGAGAAACTATATTCAACAAAATGTAACCAATACATGCTTATACACAAATATCAAGGGACTTTTCCATCCATGTGTCCGTGCATCCATCCAAATCGTTTCCTCCTACACTAATTGATATATGGTCATCAAACTTTGTGAGTGGGTACATCTAGGTAAAACGGTGAGTTGCACTACAAAATTAGGTTCCTGCGACCTATATTAATGTTTCCAGAGCATATCTCATACACTAATTGATAGGGTCGGAATCGGAATAAAAATTTACGTGCCTATATCCAATTAAGTTTTAACCACGCCGATATAGGGTAGTAGTTAGTAGTTATAACATATTTACGTGCTTATATCCAATTAAGGTTCAAGCACGTCTGTCATGGTCACACAGTCCATGACTGCCTGTCCAGGACAGAAGTTAGTGTTAGTATGAGAGAGGAAATCTGCTACTCCAAATTGATAAGTAGCAAGGGATCTTTCATATGCACTTTCCCACAGACATGTTAGACCAGTTGTGGTATTACACCTACCCATTGAGCCTTGCGGAGCAATCACTCTGGGTTTGGAGTCGATACTGAGATAAAAAATCCCATATGCCACTAAGTGGATTCTAACCCAATACCTACTAGCCTGAAGTCCGTAGCGTAAACCACTGCACCACGAAGACCAGTTTATCAACTATTAATTATGATTTCGATTTAGGTTTGCACAAAATGATTAGCAGCTCCTGCTAACAATTTTGTTCTGTACAAATTATTCCCTCGAATCCCTGGACAGTGGGTCATTTTGTTTAACGTTTTGTAAGCATTAACTTACTTTACAGTGTAAAACACCCAGGCAGAACATTCACCAGTAATATTTCGACATTTTTCACAACGAATGCCGATTTACCTGGGGCTAAATTACAATAAAATGATTTTAAATCTTGAAGGAAGCAAACTTCCTTATTTTCAAGTCTGCCGCCACATAAGGGCAATAACTCTAAATCGTTTTGTATATAATTTTCCTCCATTTATCATTGAGAGCCAATGTCTGGTGTATTTCTTTCTGGACACTGTTCATATTACATTGTATATTCAAACTAATATTTATGTACAAGACAAGCTCAGACAGATACATAGGTTTTGGCAAAAACATATAATTATGTCTTGGATCTTCCTTCCTAATTGTTCAAAATCTCGTCTTTATGATAAGACAGTGCAAACTGAATATATAATATCAATGCTGTTTTCATAACTCTAATCGACAACACAATTATCGTGTTCGAAGCGGCTTCTCAATGGGGGTTGGGTGGGTGCGTGGGTTTTGGGTGAGTGAGTGAGTGAGTGAGTGAGTGAGTGAGTGAGTGAGTGAGTGAGTGAGTGAGTGAGTGAGTGAGTGAGT
>JAULBR010108622.1:0-10471 GCA_032355825.1 Melanodrymia aurantiaca | reverse complement strand
AATGTCGGATATCTATAAGAGATTTAGTTGTTTTAGCTCCGACTAGTGCCTAGAACCTAGGTGTTGTAGCCCCCATATATAGAGCTGTTGTGGAGGAGGTTCCAGTCCGTGGTTGGCCGGTTGGTAGGTGTCGTGGATTGGTCGGTTGCTTGGAGGGCTTGATGTTGCTGGCAGGAAACTTTGGTCCGGATCTTGTACGGTTATCTTGTCATTTGCTGCTTCCTGGTTCTTTTTCATCTGAGGAACCGGTCACCGTGGCGAAGTGGTTAAAGCATCGGGTGGATCTCACTTTCCGACTCCAACCCAGAGTGAATGCCCCGCCAGGCTCAATGGGTTGGTGTAATACCACTTATATTCGTTCTCTGAACACGTCTCGGCGAGCTGGGCTAGGCTCGGCTACACTCGGCTAGGCTCGGCTAGGCCCGGCTAGGCTCGGCTAGTCTCGGCTCGGATCAGTTAGTTAGTTACTTATAACTTATTAAGGTGCTTATATCCAATTAAGGTTCAAGCACGTCTGTCATGTTCACGCAGTCCAGCTGGCTTGACTGCCTGTCCACGACAGAAGTTAGTGTTAGTATAAGAGAGGAAACCACAGACAGGTTAGCCCATACCACGGCCTTTGTTAAACCAGTTGTGGACACTGGTCGGTATAACTGGTATTACACCTACCCATTGCGACTGGCTGAGCACTCACTCTGGGTTGGAGTCAGAAAGTGAGATCCACCCGCGGGATTCGAACACTATTCCTACCAGCATGTAGTCCGTGGCGTTAACCACTGCACCACCGAGGCCGATGATTTTGTCTATTACGAGGCTTTTATATGCTGAATATATAATAATTATATTGACGAAACGTTGAAAACTCTCAGTGGTTTAGACAGAGACCTTGTTTCTATTCAAAATAATTATAGATTTAAAAATAGTTTAAACGTTATAGACCTACTCCAGAAAAGTATCGCTTTTCCTGCAGTTACATGTAGTAGCATTTCGGCGGCCTAAGGGTATGCAAACAATGTTTGTCATTGCAGCTTAAACTGCACCTGAGCTGGTTGTAGGTGAGCTGAGCTGGTTGTAGGTGAGCTGAGCTGGTTGTAAGTGAGCTGAGCTGGTTGTAACTTACAATGTAAGTGAGCTGAGCTGGTTGTAAGTGAGCTGACCACAGTTAAATGTAAGATCAGAACCTGATGACATCAATGTGTCTTGTGGGTCCTTGTTGAAAGAATGCGTTATGAAAATAGCCACTACGTACACAATGATGGTATTGATCGGGAAGGCGTGTTTTGATAATATTTTTCTTTCTATTGATTTCTTGGCCACACCAATGTTACGCGTCGACCAAGGAATCTGTGTTAGATACTGCAAGAACTCTTTCTGTTGAAGAGCACACTTTAAATAAAGCGGCCCAACATGTCCAGGATGTATACCGCCTACCCACGTGAACGTGTAATATCAGTCATTTGAAAGCGGAATCCAGGAATAGGGTTTCTCGTTTGGTATTGCAAATATTGGTTTGAACTAAAACGCGAAAGGAAAATCATGGACTACTTTATCACAATGTAATGGTGAGCTCGTAAAATTAAACAAAAATCTTCATAAAGAATAAAAATGCTTAATGTTCAGGATGAGCTAGTCTCGAGTTTTAAGACGAGTGTCTCTGCACTTACGCGTCTAATGCTATGTGTAACCTACTTGGATCGATCCTCTACAGCGTAAAACATTTTATGGGCTATATTCCGTTCCAGCTAGTGATTCACGACCGGTTTATCGAATTTCGTGGTGTGTCCTATCCTGTCTATGGGATGGTGCACATAAAAGACCCCTTGCTGTTTTTCGGTAAGAGCAACCAATGAAGCGGCGACAGCGGGTTGCCTCTGAGACCATGTGTCAATATTACCATGCATCTGACGTCCAATAACCGCTGATTTATAACCGATGTGTTCCAGTGGCGTCGTTAAACAAACAAACTTTATCTTTTTAACCAACTTCTGGCTAATAGAGCCTTTTTATTTATTGAAGTTAAAATTATACTCACATTTTATTAGTTACAATATCTATATAAATTTACTATACCCAATGCGTTTGTAATAGCTTATTACGGTCACTGGAATTTTGCATGCATGCGATAAAAATTTAGTACGATGCAAACTATTCTCTACGAAAGTGCACATTAAGCTACAATAAAAGCTACAAAAACATATTGGATATACATATATTCATATTGTAGGCAATAAGATGTAAATAAATGCTAACTTTAATAATGATAAATGTCCTATTAGCCAGAAATATGCTACACATAGTACTTATTAAATGCGTAAGTACGGTGGCACTCGTCTTAAACCTCGATAATGTACCTTTAACAGAATAAAGTAAAGTTTGCTTTATTTAACGATACCACTAGAAACACATCGATTATAAATCAGCAGTTATTGGACGTCAGACACATGGTTATATTGACACATGGTCACAGAGGAAACCCGCTGTCTCCAGTTCATAGACTATACTCTTGCCGAAAAACAGCAAGGGATCTTTTATATGCACTATCCGATAGACAGGATAGCACACACCACGGAATTTGATAAACCAGTCGTGTTCAACGGAAAATAGCCCATAAAATGTTTTTCGCAGGGGAGGATCGATCCCACTCGCCATGGGTACAGCCTCGACATTGGGTTCCGGCCTTTGATGGCGGACCGTACCCACGCCGGGGGTGTCTAAAGCTTCATTGGATAAAGGCACCTTAAGCCCCTGCGACTAACTGACCGGAGGATCGATCCCTCGACCCATCCCGCCACATCCAGACATTCTATCCCTAGACTACGTCCCGCTCCCTTTTAACAGAATAATAAAACAGACAGGGTGAACCGCAAATGGACGTTGTCGCGCATGCTGACGCCGTACAAGAAAAATACTCTGAGATTAGGAATGTTTTTGTTGTCACGTGTATATTGATGTGTAATCCCATTGGTCACCTTGTCAGAGAATACAGACATTAATAAACAGAAGTACAAAGGTATCTGGCTGATCTAGCTCTCTGTGAATAACGTACTCTGTGACAGTTAGTTAATTAGTTATAAATTATTTACGTGCTTATATCCAATTAAGTTCCAAGTACGTCTGTCGTGGTCTCACAGTCCAGCTGCCTCGACTGCTTTTCCAGGACAGAAGTTAGTGTTAGTATGAGAGAGGAAACCTGCTACGCCAAATTGATAAGTAGCAAGAGATCTTTATAATATGTACTTTCACACAGACAGGTTAGCACATATCACGGCCTTTGTTAAACCAGTTGTGGACACTGGTCGGTATATAAGTGGTATTACACCTACCCATTGAACCTGGCGGAGCACTCACTCTGGGTTGGAATCAGAAAGTGAGATCCACCCGCGGGATTCGAACACTGTTCCTACCAGCCTGTAGTCGGTGGCGTTAACCACTACACCACAAATACAGGTCAGCTCTAGACTACGTCCCGCTCTCATTTAACAGAATAACAAAACAGACAAGGTTAGCAGCAAATGAACGTTGTCACGCATATATGAGAAAAATACTCTGAGATTAGGAAATTCTTTTTTGTCACGTGGATATTGATGTGTAATCCCATTGGTCACCTTATCAGCGAATACAGACATTAATAAACAGAAGTACAAAGGTATCTGACTGATCTCGCTCTGTCTGTACGTACTCCGTGACAGTGCCATGTGGACTGGACGTATAGTGAATAGTAATGTGATTGATATGGCGATCACCCTGGGGCGTATATGACTTAATCTGGCTCGATTTAATCACATCGCAGTGCCGACGGCCGACTAATTCACATCTCAATGTCCTCCGCAAGACGGACTTGATTTCTGAAACGCATGTGTCAAGTAATATTAATAATGACACACAATTCCCAATAGCAAGATAGATCTGGGGATAAGTGAGTACGAATGGCTGTAGAAGACGCGCCAACGTTTGGCAGACGTCGAATAGGAAAGTAGGCCAGACAGACGACACTGGAAGAATTATTGCAGACGACATTCGGAGAAGAAGAATATATTTATACGCGCGTTAATCACTCCAAACGATGATTAAGTAAAGCAAGACTGATGAAATGCTTGGATTAGATGTCATTGCAGCGCAGTTTTCTTTGTCATTTAGACTTCATGTACAAGGAAACGGCTGCGGACTCAATGTATTTTTTATTCACGGCATATTATAAGGTTAATATGAATGTTCGAGAGATGTGATAAAGGTTTTGACCGCGACATTGTTTTTCTCTTCACGGAATAATTATACGGTTAACATCAGTGAATGAAATGAATGGATGTCATAGCAGCGCTGTTTTCTTTGTCGTTTAGACTTCATGTATAAAGAAACGGCGGAATCAATGTATTATTAAATTAAATTCACGGCATATAAGGTTGGTTAATATGACTGTTCGAGTGATGGGATCAAGGTTTTGACCGCCACACGGGTTTTGTCTTGGAAATGCATGGATGTCATAATTATATCAGCGCTGTTTTCTTTATCATTATTTAGACTTCATGTATAAAGAAACGGCGGATTCAATTCACGGCTTATAAAGTTGGTTAATATGACTGTTCGAGTGATGGGATCAAGGTTTTGACCGCGACACGGGTTTTGTCTTGGAAATGCATGGATGTCATAGCAGCGCTGTTCTCTTTGGCGTTATTTAGACTTCATGTATAAAGAAACGGCGGACAATGTATTATAAATTCATGGCATATAATGATCAAAGGATGTGATCAACGTTTTGACTCGCGACACGGGTTTTCTCTTGGAAATGCGTGGATGTGATTGCAGCGCTGTATTCTTTGTTATTTAGACTTCATGTATAAAGAAACGGCGGACTCAGTGTGTTATAAATTCACGGCATACAATGTTAATATGACTGTTCGAAGGATGGGATGAAGGTTTTGAAGGTTCTTTTTCTTCAAAATGAATGGATATCGTAGCAGCGCTGTTTTCTTTGTCATAAGATAGACTACGTGTTTAAAGAAACTGCCAACAGCTCTTAAATCTCAGCTGACTGAACGTATTATAAATTCACGGCGTATAAGGTTTATATCACTGTTCGAAGGATGTGGTCAAAGGTTTGACCGCGACACCGTTTTTCTCTTAACGGGATATAAGGTTAACCTAACTGAATTAAACGCATGGATGTCATAGCAGCGCTGTTTTCTTTGTCATATAGACTACGTGTATAAAGAAACTGCTAACAGCTCTTAAATCGCGGGTGACTCAATGTATTTATACATTCACGGCATATAAGGTTTATATCACTGAATTAAACGCATGTATGTTATAGCAGAGCTGTTTACTTTGTCATAATATTAGACTACGTGTATAAAGAAACTGCTAACAGCCCTTAAATCGTAGTTGACTCGATGTATTTATACATTCACGGCATATAAGGTTTATATCACTGAATTAAACGCATGGATGTTATAGCAGCGCTGTTTGCTTTGTCATAATATTAGACTACGTGTATAAAAGAAACTGCTAACAGCACTTAAATCCCAGCTGACAGTATGTATGTATGTATGTATTATACATTCTGTAATGTAACAGGTGTTTGTAGCAGTTGTTGACACGGAGGGATCGTAATACAGTGGTTGTGTTTTACATTCAGTTCCGTGCAGTGATGACTATGGATGCGCTCGTGTGAAGTGCCCGTGTGAATGGCTCGCATCCAGTCCGCTGGAGGATTTTACGATAGATATAATATTATAGATAGATAGCTGTGCGAGTGAGCGAATCAAGGCTTTGACCGTGAAACGTTTTTTGTTGTGTTCACGGTGTAATGAGGTTAATTGCTTGGATGATGGCATCATCGTTTTGACCGCGCGACACCGTTTCTCTTCACGGTAAATGATAAGGTTAATAATTACGATTCTTTGAATGATGGAATCAAGATTTTGACGGAACAGAATTTTATTACTGGCCCAGGCCCGTATTTAGCGGCATATGGGAAACATGTGACATATAAATAATTATACAGTGACAAAATGGAAACAGGAAGTTAACAGGAGTTCGCATTTATAGATGCGCAACGGTTTTTTTCTCCCCACGGTATTATAAGGTTAATGATATGACCGTTTGAATTATGGAATCATATGTGTTTGTTTGATCGCGACACGGGTTTTTTCTTGGTTGCTAAGGTTAGCATACCTGTTCGAATGATGGAATTATGGCATTGAATGTGACACGATTCTTCATGGTACCTAAGGTTAACATACTTGTTGGAATGTTGGAATTATGGTATTGAATGCGACACGATTCTTCATGGTACCTAAGGTTAACATACCTGTTCGAATAATGGAATTATGGCATTGAATGCGCTACGATAAGAATTCTTCATGTTACCTAAGATTCATATACCTGTTCGAATGATGGGACTATGGCATTGAATGTACCACGCTTCTTCATGGTACCTAAGATTGACATACCTGTTCGAAAGATGGGACTATGGATCTGATAGAGACACGTTTCAGCACGGTACAATCATTATTCTACATATTCTGTCTGTTGGCGTCGGCAGTGGGAAGATCCACGCAGAGTTGTAAGTGATTGAATTACGCATTTCTATACAGTTTTACAATTATACAGTCAAACCTGTCTTAAGCAGCCACCTAAATGAAGACAGGTGGCTGCTTAATATAGGTTCGTACGCACTATAATTGCTAGTTTGGGAGAATATTCTGGCGACCGTTTAAGACAGGTGGCTGCTTAATATAGGTGGCGGCTTAAGCAGGCTGTATATTCGAATCCTGCTCGTGGATCTCACTTCCCGACTCCAATCCAGAGTGAGTGCTCCGCCAGGCTCAATGGGTAGGTGTAATACCACTTATACCGACCAGTGTCCACAACTGGTTGAGGGAGCGGGACGTACATGTATAGCTCAGAGGTAGAATGTCCGTCTGTCCGCGGGATGGGTCGAGAGATCGATCCTCCACAGCACAACACATTTTTATGAGCTATATTCCGTTCCAGCCAGTGGTACACGACTGGTTTATCAAATTCCGTGTTGTGTGCTATTCTGTCTATGGGAAAGTGCACATACAAGACCCCTTGCTGTTTTTCGGTAAGAGTAGCCAATGAAGCGGGTTTCCTCTGAGACCATGTGTCAATATAACCATGCGCCTGACGTCCAATAACCGCTGATTTATAATCGATGCGTTTCTAGTGGTGTCGTTAAATAAAACAAACTTTACTTTACTTTAACACTTCCAACTTAAGACTGGTATTTATACACTTACACACCGACATCCCTCTACCGGCCTCCGTGGCGCAGACCAGTGGTTAACACCATCCTATCACCGCCCCAACTTTCCCAGCTATACTGATCCTGCAACTGTTAAAATCTCTCTTTTCTTGGGAAGATGTGTATACTTTTAGCAATTGGAACAATGCAAAGGATTTCCTATATTAAACACGTAAAAGATAAGGCGTTAATGTGACTTTAAAATTAGACTACATGTTTTTCCTGGATATTGTTATACGAAATTAGCTGGATGGAAGGCTCTTTTCAATGACATAAATTGTATTTACCAACTGATCATTATAACATAGGCCTACACAAGTCTTTAAACATGAAAAAAAGCGAAATTTGCATTTCCTTTTGACCTTTGGTGACGTCATCAATGATCTAATTGGTTATTGATTGTCAGCGATATGTCGCCACACCAAATACACATATATATGATACCATGTTAAAATCGACCCATTATTACTAGTATTATAGTCGATTGTATTTGCCCCTTCCCCTTAAATATCGGTTTCATAGAACGTTAAACATTGGCCCAGCAGGTACACCTGGAACACGTTTATTCAATGTTAACATGATTTTTCCTGACGATTAGACCCAGAGGTACTTGAAAATACCCGAAAAGGAGTTGGATAGTGGGGAGGATGGGGTGCATGGGGACCCCCAGTAGCCTATGGACTAAGTTAACTTGAACATTTCAAGATGTACGAGCTTTTCTCGTCGATAAAATTACATGTATGTCATTTGCATCTACACGCATACAAATATAAACTTAATTACATTTAGGAGCATATACATGTAATATAAAGTGGTATTACTCAATGTTTGCGTGATAAACATACCGATTATGTAGAAACTTTTAGGTTTTGTCTTACATTAAAGGCGCGCAAAAATTTACTCAGGTTTGCTTTGAGATCTATGCATATTATGCTCTGTTATCCACTATTGATAATAAATGTTATATAGTTTGAGACATGGCATTTTCGATGTTGCCTTATTTTCGTAGACTGCCATTTTGTTTATGCATATTTCAAGGTCAAACATTCACAATTCAGCTGGTGAACCGACATTTTCGGAATCAGCACACTCAAATTATGCTAAAAAGTCTTGTTACCAACTTTTACCTAAATTTGCCGCTAACAGTGAGATTTTTCAGAAATTCGTCTACAGTCTGTTAATACTGCTCGCATTTGGATTCTCACGTGGATATTAGTACTAGTAGTGTGATAGAAAAACGTTGACGTTGCACAACTGACATTATTTGGTGGTATGCAACCTTTAAAAGGCGTGTATCTACATGTTCCAGTGTGGCACTTTAATGTAGTTAATTACCGCGGGCTATGAACCTGTCAAGACATCTTGTTTCAGCTGAGTGTGCACAATTCCAGGTCATCGCTCGCGGCTCACTGTCCCGTACATACACCGTCAACTGTCACGTGACACACAACGACAACACCGCCAGGTAAACCAGTCAATCATTCGACACATCACACTCCTAAAACACACCACACTCCTAAAATACATTACACTCCTAAAACACATCACACTCATAAAACACACCACACTCCTAAAACACATCACACTCATAAAACAAATCACACTCCTAAAACACATCACACTCCTAAAACACATGATTACATCCTTAAAATACATCACACCCTTAAAATACATCACACCCTTAAAATATATCACGACCTTAACATACATCACGACCTTGACATACATCACAACCTTAAAATACATCACACCCTTAAAATACATCTCTCCTAAAACACATCACACCCTTAAAATACATCACACCATTAAAATACACCACACCCTTAAAATACATCGCACTCCTCAAACACATCACACCCTTAAAATACATCACACCCTTAAAGTACACCACAGCCTTAAAACACATCACACCCTTAAAATACATCACACTCCTAAAACACATCACACTCCTAAAATACATCACACTCCTAAAACATACCACACCCTTAAAATACATCGCACTCCTAAAAAAATTCACACCCTTAAAATACATCACACCCTTAAAATACATCACACTCCTAAAATACATCACACCCTTAAAATACGTCACACCCTTAAAATACGTCACACCCTTAACCTACTAGTACATCACACCCTTAAAATGCACCACACCCTTAAAATACATCACTCCTAAAATACATCACACCCCTAAAATACATCACACCCTTAACATACATCACACCCTTAAAATACATCACGCCCTTAACATACATTACACTCTTAGCATACGTCACACCCTTAACATACATCACACCCTTAACATACATTACATCCTTAACATACATCACACCCTTAACATACACCACACCCTTAACATACATCACACCCTTAATATACATCACACCCTTAACATACATTACACCCTTAACATACATTACACTCTTAACATACATCACACCCTTAACATACATCACACCATTAAAATACATCACACCCTTAACATACATTACACCTTTAACATACATTACACCCTTAACATACATCACACCCTTAACATACATTACACCCTTAACATACATCACACCCATAACATGCATCAAACCCTTAGCATACATCACACCCTTAACATACATCACACTCTTAACATACATCACACCCTTAACATACATTACACCCTTAACATACATCACACCCTTAACATACATTACACCCTTAAAACACATCACACCCTTAACATATACGATTTAGTCCGTTGATACGCATTACCTAGATCATTGATGGTGAAAGTGACTTCAAGTTGTTTCATCAGGGTTATAGACCGGCCATGGGCTGGTGAAAACTTTCAAAAAGTTCTATGGAAGACATTCAAAGTCTATTTCACGATATGGCGCATCAGACACCTTACTTTGACCTGTTTTACTGAGGGTTTTATATCGTTTCGGTAAGGACCACGGACAAACTATAATTATGGCTGTGCTTACGACGGGTGCCACCGGTGGAGCATGATCGACCTGCTATCATCACTGCTTTGACTTTCGCGAACACCTGCTATCATCACTGCTTTGACTTTCGCGAACACCTAGTATCATCACTGCTTTGACTTTCGCGAACACCTGGTATCATCACTGCTTTGACTTTCGCGAACACCTGGTATCATCACTGCTTTGACTTTCGCGAACACCTGCTATCATCACTGCTTTGACTTTCGCGAACACCTAGTATCATCAC
>JAULBR010108621.1:0-20281 GCA_032355825.1 Melanodrymia aurantiaca | reverse complement strand
CGGAAAATAGCCCATAAAAATGTTTTCGCTGTGGAGGATCGATCTCTCGACCCATCCCGCCACAAGCGGACATCTTATCTCTGAGCTACATCCCGCTCCCCTCACCGTTAACAGAGCCTTAAGTTGTCAAGGTCGTTGTTTTCAACGTGTGTACTCCGGAACAATGAGTTGGGTATTGCACACGTCAGTGATGCCCCATTTTAAACATATTATGTCGACATGTTGCGCGTTTTCAGGTGTCATTAAAATGGCATAACTGATTCAACGGATTGTTCCCAAATAGAATTGCTTAAAATCGAGATAGAATTAATTTAACCTGTCTTAAAGTTGTAGATGCCAAATGCTTGAGGAGAAGGACATTTTTCATTTGAATTACTGAAAACTCAGTCATCCTTTATCGTACAGCGTAACAGCTGTGGCAATACGAAGTCAAGAATTACTGATCCACAAAGCCACAACAATGTTGTAGCTTTGCATAAGGCAGAGTCCAATGTTTGTTGTTTTCGTTTTTACAAAGCCTTACACATAGTTATGAAAACTGGTGAGTTTAACGAAAAGAGGAGGATGCCTGGTCCAATGATTTATTGATTGATTGATGGATTTAAAAACACTTTTTGCTGCCCATATCCCCAGAGGTGCGGGCATCTCCTTCCTCACCCTGGGTACGGTTGGTCACCAGAGAGCGAGGTCAAGTGCAGGGGAAGTAGCCTGGTCCATTGGTGTTTCCATTCAGGTATAGATAACATAGTAGTAAACATGAGAGACCATTTAGTTATTTAGATACATGTAAAACTATAGGATGATTGCCACAGACGAGACGGCTCAGCATATCTCATAATACGTGTATTTACTAGTAATCCTCTGTACCTCAAATGCACCAGGTGACTTTAACAACAGGTATACCGTATGTTTCATTTGTCTCACTCGTATCAAAACACTGATATCAGATCCTAGACAAAACACCATTCCAATTTGTTCGAAGCTCACGCGCTATCTCTATGTATTTTGAAACACCGTGCACGCGATATGACTTGAGGTATACCACCAACTTAAAGGAGGTATACCACCAACTCAGACGGTCGGGTCACTAAACGTAGTGAAGAAATAATTTGGACAAACAGTCTTAAGTATTTCTGGCCCAACTTCAAAGAGGTAGGGTAAAGTGAAACGTCAGAAAGGTTTGCGGACTAGTTAGTACTACAGACAGTTCGTTTGGCAAACTACGAGTCAGACGAAAGCCACATACTCCTTATTTCTGAACTTCAAAGTACTATGCAATATAACAGTTTGCAAACTCAGTGTAAAGCGCTTCACCTTGTCTATATACGAATTATTGCGTAATAATAATTATAATACATTTCACTGTTCGAGTAACTTTCAAAAGTGTGTGTGTGTGAAGTCATTCAACTTAATGAGGATGGGAAGGGTGGAGTGGGGATGTTGGGTGGAAGCATAGAACTCGTCTAATAGCATACATCTCGTCTGAGAAGCGTATTTTTAAAAGGGAAGTTTGACTTCTAAACCTTTTAAGAGATATCAAATAGTGTAATATATATTTACATTTTGTTTTGTTTGAATACGATTGTACAATAAGCAGGAGCTTCGCGGATACCCCGGCCTCTCTACGTCACGTGTACACATATACATGTACAAAGTTTAGTTAGTGAACAAGATATGCTCTGGAAATCTAGAGTGCTTCTACGGAGTTCAGTTCCCTACATGTACACACTCACCACGTTTGATGACCTTATATCAGTTAGTGATGGGGATATGCCCTGCAAACGATTTGGACGGACGCTCGCTCGCACAGAGGAGACCCGCTGCCGCCACATAGGCTACTCTTACTCATTAATAGAAATGAATATTACAATTATGTGCACTTCCAACAGACAGGGTAGCACACACCACGGCTTTGATGAATCAGTCGTGAATCACTGATTAGAACGGGAACTAACCCAATGGGGCCAATGAGGATGATCGATCCTTCGACCCATCGAACCTCAGGCGAACGCTCTTACGCTGAGCTAAGAATCGCTCCTGTGTGCATGGATTGAGCACGTAAAGCAACGTTTTTGTTATTTTGCCGTTTCAGACTGGGATATGAGAAGTAGCAAGATTTGCACAATTCTGCGACCACAAAGTGCTTTCATGTGAGGTAATTGTGCCGCAAACCGTGAGACAGCCGTGGTGTCATGAGTCTGTCGGGATCATTGAACAGCCATAGATACAGACAGTACAGTGGAATATACTCGTAATAACTCCTATAACGATTACAACTATCCGATAACCAAGACATGGCTCACGCAGGGTGCTGGCCATTTCGTGTGAATTATTACTGTGTGATGAATGGAGAGAGACTGCCCTGTGTGGTTTCACGCTTTGAGATCTCAGTCATATCATGTGAATGGACCAGTCATAATAACGCAATGCTATTTTAAGGGACCGTGCATAAATGTCAACGTGTTTCACAATCCGCACTAAATTATGATTGTGTTCGACTTGTTGAAACGGGGGTAAAACCCCCAACAGGTCCACGGATGAGGATCGCTCCTTCGACCCATTAAACCTCGGGCGTACACTCTTGCTACGCTTAACGTTCCACTCTTAATCAACATTATTGTTGCAGCAGATATAATATAAAAAAATTTATATGGAATATTGCTCGACAATCACTTAAAACAGACAAAAAGCTGAAGTCGTCCATTTTAAAAGTACAGCATTGTGTAGTGGCTTGTGTTGTTTCCAAATAGTTATTGCATAATAATAAGATTGGTCTAATATCTTAGGAAGCCCTTCATCATGCAGGTGGTGAGTTCACTTTCAGAGCGGCTATAGAATGCGAGCATGACGGAGCTTCTTGTTAATATTCACTAACTCAAATAATTTAATTACTACATTATATCAAGGGTATTTTGTCCTGAGGGGTTATTTTACAAATGGGGTACCGCTAGCTATCCAAACCGCTTGTACTGTGTCAAAGGTCAAACAATTGAGTAAATCTATACCTCTCAGTCTGGATAATCTCCTGTGATCCGAGTATTGATATACCTAATCAGTAATCATGTTTTAATATTTTAATCCTCAAAGCACAACGCTGTGCAGTAAACTGTATTCGTCACGACCCCAGGTGAACTGTGTCTCGGTTGACTTCTCAATTAACCACAATATATTTATCTGTTCTGTCATTCTGTACATATTGCAGGGAACGTATGCTCGTTAAATGTATTTTCCTCCAATTATACAACGATGTTTTCAATTAATATGCGAAAACGCACTTGAAGTTGCGGTGCACCAACTCCTCGTCTAACTTCAGAAACAGAATGAACATTCAATTGTAATAGCCTGTATTGCTACCTTATGAAAATAATATAAGTAGTGATTCTTGGTTCTTTACTCTAAATTCGCAGAGTGGTGAGTAGCTCAGCACAAGAGCGTCCGCCTGTGGTTTGACAGGTCGACGGATCGATCCTCTGTGGACCCGTTGGATTCTTGCCCGTTCCAACAAGTGGTGTGTGCTATCCTGTCTGTGGGAAGATTCACATAAAATATCCCTTGCTGTTATTGGAAGAAGAGTAGTCTAGGTGACGGAAGCGGGTTTCCTCTGTGACCGATATTTAACCGTGCGTTTGACATCCAATATACATGAGTAGCAGGTTTTCTCTATTATAACAACGTACACTACCCGTCTGGTCTGAACAGGCAGTCAATGCAGCTGGACTGTGTATCTAGTAGTATAGACGTAAATAAGTTATAACTAACTAACTAACTAACTAACTAGCTTGCTTAATATCAACACACAAGCTAAATGTTATAGACTTTGGCGGAAGTCTCGATAATAGACGTAACTGTAGACGCGCAGACGCAGTGACCTACCTCTGAAACAAGAATCCCTGATATCTTTATTGTGATGGACAACTCGCTGTCTCTGACTGTCTGGAATCGCTGGTCAACCTGAAGAAGACATCAATATAAACAATGATAAACTGGGCGTCAGTGTGTTACCAGACAATTTTAGCATCTACAACTAGCAAGTTACTGCCAACCTTTGTCTACTGCATGGCTGAGGTCACGCCTAAAAAACAACACCTTTGCGTGTGACTGGGTGTGGTTTATACTTCTGGTATAATTACGGATTGTTATCTTTTGGCGTTTCTATAATCGCATTGTCTTCATTCGAAGTGCTTATAAACAAATCAAATCATTGTTAAAATATTCTGAAAGAGTAGGAAACAGTGATTCTTCTTTTGTATTCTCAAAGAACTAGAAGAAAATGGTCACGCTCTCGAGCGAATATAAATTAGAATCGAAACACGACATGTACAGGAAAACGGAAGACACAATGGATGCAAAAGTGAATCTACTAAGCATAAATTATATCTTCAAAATATGTCACAATGGTGTACTCAGGGAGGACAACTCTGAAAACGACTTCGTTTTCTTTCTCATACTTCGTATATAATGATTTTGAAATAATCCTATCGTCCCAGATGCGAATAACTATCGTAGAACTAGAAATTTTTTTTGAGTTTGAGGTTTGGAACGGACAAAATTATAATGATAAACAAAATGTCATTCGTGGCGGTAATGATTAGATTACGTGTTATTAGGACTGATAACTAAAACAATACGCTCACATTTCGCGAACACCTGGTATCATCACTGCTGTGGCTGTAACGTGTGAGTGCGTGCCCTTTACATAATAACCATTCGACCGGTAGGGTCAGGATATATATGCCGTCACGAGTTTGTTACAAATCATCTGGACTCGCGTATTGAGATACGGTTTGATCATTATCATAATAATCCGATTGTTAACTCACGTGACATATCTCTTAAACTCGAACCAGTGGCTATAGAACGCATGTTTCTTTTGTTTACGACAAGTATGACAGGTTGGTGCAAACAGCTGTAACAAGGTTATCAAGCAGGTGGCAGTTTAAAGAAACATCAAAGGAAACACATTTACAAGTTGAGGTGAATGTCAGACAATTTAGCAAGATTAGTGAATTGTTTATGTCAAAAAGGGGTTACTATCACATTACTCTGTCTGGTTGGGAGAAACGAAATTAAATTATATTTTGTCGCTTGAATTAAGTTCTGGATCTGTCCATGCCGTTTGTCTTTATCAGTCTAAACAATCTGATTTCTGTGGTCATCATCTGTATCATAACATTGTATGGGAAAAGTGCACAGAACACATCTATTGGTGTAGTGGTAAATCAACAAACAGTAGCTTATGTGGCAACATCACGCTTCTTCTGATATCAAGTGTTTTACATCCAATAGCTGATGATTAAATAATTTAGTTAATCAATCAATCATGTGTTGCACACATGTAGTATCATTAAACAAAATGTCATACTGTTAATTTGGTTAAATTTGCAATATTTTAATAAATGTTAATAACGTATTACAAATTATATTACAACGAACATCACTTTTATCATTATATATTATATACATGTACTATGAATAATGAAGCACGTGCCTATTATCAGGCTCATAATAAATATTTTGCATCTCTTTAGTGGATTTGTCAAAATTAATGGACATATTATTAAAAGTTATTCGGATAATCCCATGCCTTGGTGTAAAGAATTACGTGTACAATCATTCATCGGTGATTGCTTTAAGTTTGCTGTTCTTCCAGTGAACACCTTAGAAAACACACATTCAAACATACACACACATGCACGCACATACACATTGAATTATGAACTCTGTAATGTGTGTCAAGGTTTGTGTTTCGACTGGTTCCTGGTTCTTGCAGACCTCCCAAGCCGACCAAGGCGTTAATAAATCTCTTCTCTGCCACATCGCTATCTTATCACCAGACACCATCTTCAAACACAATGTACATAATACGTAGGTGAGTAAATTAATTACACAAATGAGTTCCGCACTGCTCTTCCTTGATGCTGAGAAAGTTTGACGGAGCTGGTTGAGGAATTGGTAGAGTGTACTTGTCTGTGCTTTATTGTCTGCGCTCTTCTCTGGGTCTGTGGGTTACCGAGACGGGTTGCTCTTTATGTGCTAATAACAGCGGAATGCAGCACACAAATATTTCAAAACTGGTACTGACTGACATATTTGTTCGCGAACACCTGCCGTGCGTTCAATATGCTCGTGTGCTCGTGTGCTATCATCTCACATTAATTTTAATGTTAGATGCAAACACCGGTCTAGCGAGCGCTCGCCCTATTGAACGCAAGGCTCGTACATGCCAACTCTACTTTGTCGCAATATCCCTTCGACTGTGCCTTGTGCAGAGATACATCAGGTATTATTACTGATTTGGCTATGATTCGTGAGTACCTGCCATCTCGATTTTGTCTTGTGCAAAGATAGGGGAGCGGGACGTAGCTCAGAGGTAGAATATCCATGTTTTGTCGTTTAACTATCATGTCTGTTATTTGGTAAGTGTAGTCTATGTGGCGACAGCAGGTTATCTTGGACACCATGTGTTGACATAATCATGTGCTCCACAACCAATAGCTGCTGAGTATTAATCAATGTGCTCCAGTGGTGTCGTTAAACAAACAAACTTTTAAAATCGAGACCCGGATACTATTTGAAAACCAGGTAGTGATAAAGTATTTACAATAACGCAATTTTCTGGGTCAATGTAAAAGTTGATCAGGATTATGGACACCTGCTAAAATGGTTGAGGTTTAACAAGTGCTTGAATATACAATATGAACACATGTATTTAACTAACCATTGCAAACACCATCCCATAATACTGACGGAGCATGGCAAGAGCTTCACGTTGCTGGTTTCTGGACTTCTTCAAGTACTCTCGGTAGATGGAGTTGTCTACCACAACAAGGATCTCCACTCTGGCGTTAATCCTGTCCTGTACTGAACGTCGCTGTCGTCGTTCTGGAAAACAAGTGGTCACCATGACAACCGATATCATATTTCATGCGTATTTACGAATATGAAGGGACCTGTGATCACAATCAATGTAATACTAAGCCTCCTTTTATGGCCGTGTTTGCAGGACTAACCACCTAAAGCAATTCGTGTATATCTCTGCAGTGTCTCTTTCTTGTTAATATTAAAATCTCTCTAAGAATGTTTGTCTTCCGTACTGGATAGGTAATCCAGCCTTATGGATTGGATGCCCATAGCATAAAACATAAAGATAAACAGTTTTAAACGTTAATCAAAACCTTTAAACATGCGCTATTTTTTACATAATATTACTGTATATAATTAGGAGCGGGGTGTAGCGCAGGGCAAGAACATCCACACGAGGTTCGATGGGTCGAAGGATCGACTCTCAGTGGATTATTTCCCGTTCAAACCAATACTTCAAACCAATAAATGCCGTGGGGTGTGCTATCCTGTCTGTGGGAAAATGCACATAACATATCTCGTGCTGTTATTCGGTAAGAGTAGCCTATATTATGTGGCAGCATATTTCCTTCTCAAGTGTCGATATTTGAACATAATTTTAACACTGATATTTCCTGATAAAACTACAGATGTCTATTTCAAAGGACTGGCATTAAACAAAAATAATTTAATGGTCCTGGGTTGAGTCACAGACATAATGATTAATTAGAACCACCTTAACGTCCAAGTAACTAGACAGGTAATACTTTTACCAATATAATTAGTTTAATCCTCAACTTGTTCCGAATTTTCCACTTCAGATTCAGTAATATCCAGTTTGGTCAATCGTAGGTTATAGGAATAGTTGATGACATTCAAAGGTAGTACAAGTGTACGAGATAGTGTGGGTGGTGGGGTGGGTGGAGTTTCTTTATACAACAGGGTGAGTGTATTGAACATTAGCAATGGTAGGCGTACTAAGGAGACTTGTCACCTCAAAGTGAATTCTACATACCCGTGAATACTTCGGAAAAATTGTCTTCATTTTCAAATGGAATGTGGTTAATGACTTCAGTATAAATATTGTTCAATTTCTGAAAATATAACATTACACATATAAACTTAAAAGATAAAATATTTATGATTGTATTTTGAGAATATCAATAATATAAATAAGTCTTGTACACTCTTTATTCAAATCAAACTGAACGCATACCTGCTTTAATATAATTTCTGAAAACTATGTTCCAACAGTTCTGTTACAGGACAAACTAGCTAAGTACTGGTTTATTTATAATTATATAGCTGTACTATAATATTAAACATTTGCTGTTTGTGTATAAACATGCGACTTGTTGAAGACAACTATTGCTTTATGTACGGAGGTGAGAATTGGTATTGATAGCAAGATTTACACTAGACAGTCGTTCTAATTTACATTCTACATTGTACCGATAAAAAGCTGCTGATCTAAGCAAAATACACAAAGTATTTTCCTTATCTAGTTTTTGATGGAGGCCAAATGATGTAATAAAGCTATGAACGTTATATCAGGGATTGATAATGGACACGAGGACTGCAAAGCGCGACAAGGTCTCTGAAGTATTTACGAGCCAGTGGAAACCTATTTATCTTGCAAGTTTCCTGTTGAAACTATTATTCACCCAATTTCAATGTTCTTGGCGTGTATCTATCAGCTGATTTAAGCGGAATAACTGGAGGCAGGAAGCACATCGACTGTACCACTGACACGCGGGAACGCCTCTTCATTCCACTCAAGTCGGCGTTTATACATAAAACCGGTCGAGTAGAATTTTGGCCAATTCTCAAACATCTATGATGAAATCATTATGTTTAAAGTAGTTAACCTATCCTTGCGCTCCTCACAGGGTCAGTGAACTCGTGTTTATAGTAGCTAGCATACCCTCGCGCCCCTCACACGGTCAATGAAATCATCATATTTATAGTAGTTAGCCTACCCCCTCCACCGCCCCTCATGAGGACAATGAAATCATTATGTTTATTTTCTGTGGTTTAACACAGAAACTTGTTCTGTTAAAAAAAAAGAAGAAATTTCTAGTATGAACTCAGTACCTACCAGTCTTAAACCGACTGGTCTAACTACTGCACCACGAAGACAGGTCCTATTCAAACACACAATATTAATATTCATTCTTCCATTCGTATACACTCATGCATTTGGTTTGCTCTGTAATATATGTCAATTTTATCAACGCCATATATCCTAGCTGAGTAGTTGTTTCATTAATTGTGTTATTACATGCATGGACTGGTAACAACTTTGAAACAATATTACGGTAGACATTCAAAGACTATTGCAAGGGTGGAACGTATAGTTTAGAGGTAGATGTCTGTCCGTGGCGGGATAGGTTGAGGGATCGATCCTCCACAGCGCAAAACATTTTATGGGCTATTTTCCGGTCCAGCCAGTGATACACGAATGGTTTATCAAATTTCGTGTTGTGTGCTATCCTGTCTATGGGATAGTGCACACAAAGGACCTCTCGCTGTTTTTCGGTAACAGTAGCCATGAAGCGGCGACAATAGGTTCTCTCTGAGACCATATGTCAATATGACCATGTGTCTGACGTTCAATAACCGCAGATTTATAATCGATGTGTTCCAATGGCGTCGTTAAACAAACAAACTTTATCTTTATCAGAGACTATTGCACGATAAGACGTATATGATTGACACATGATGTCTGAATGATACAATACCTTATAATTTGACTGGTTTTACAAGTTTGACGGAAAAACGAGACAAAATACTGTTCTCATACGGCGAGTGCCACAGGTGGGAAATATCTTACATCGTCTTTGGCGCTATGACGCGTCATTGACACAGATGATGACTGATGTAATACCTTACTTTGACCTCTTCTATACGCGTTTTAATAGTTTCGATGAAGACGGCGGACAAACAAGATACGCTCACTTTTCGCAAATAACTGTGATCATCATTGTTTTTGCAGTTATGAGTACATGCCATTTCTACTCTGTCGTAATATCCATTTGACTCTGCCTTGTGCCGAGATACTCATTTGCCCACGTCAATGATTTGTCGTTTAGATTTCTGACGGCGATGTAGTAACGAAAAGACTAAACAAAATAAAATAAAATATTCAACAACAATATTTGATGCGACTTTCCCGCGAATGATGAACACGTATTGATCAACTATGACCTTTCAGGGCTGTTCTACATCGTCGCAACAAATACGTGCACAACAATGCGATCTTTCAACATCCGTTCCAGTATAGATCACCTTCAAAGAGGCAGCCAGCTATTCACTTTTTGTGGTTTTCCTGTCTAGACTACATTAAAATAAACTTTCGTCTGATGATAGAACATATTACGAAAGAAGAGAACAAAAGAGCAAAGGCTTGGAGCATTGTATTGATACGAGTGTATTGTATGTATGTCTGTATGTATGTACCTGTATTCTGGCGCTGTGTGAATCACCGTCTTGTATGTGCTATTCTCTCATATTAGTCATAACTCATAACTAGAAAGAAACAAAGCTAGCAGACCGGGACATCAGATAGGAAAGTTGCGATCATCACCACGTTGCTTTGATAGAGATGGTACAAGATTATCACAATGTTCCGTGGGTTATCGCATTGTATGCAGCGTCATCGCCGTATTGTCAGCATGACTTATTAGTAAACACTATCACTGAGTGCAAGTTCATTCCCGTCTTGTACAATACAAGGATTACGACCCCCCCCCCCCCACCAGGCCTCCCCCAACCTAACATTCACCTTCGATCGGTTATACAATAAGAACGTTAAAAAATGGATTCCTTTAATGTTCTGTGTGCGTCCATTTGTCGTCTCACAGATGATAAAGTGGCTGTCAAACCTACATACATCGTTCAATTCAAAACTGTGGCTTGTAACAATGTTTTCCAATATGACTGCAAATCTATGTGATTTTGTTCAACATAATTATATCCTTAGCGATATATACAAATATAATACAAATGTTTATGGAAATAAAACTTGTTCTATTTGGATAAACTGACCAATCAAGAATAGATTAAAACATTGCAAATGGCGTCAAAGAAGCGAACGTCGGAAGATGCACTCAGAATGTTTTGCCAATCATATAATATCTACTTTTAGTATTTTATCCTGATTGCAACTAAAAATGACGCGCGAATCCGTGAGAACCACAATTATGTCACCAGCAGTTGCAAACGAATAATATGTTCTTGACTTATTTCTATCAAATATTTACTCAGAGTAATACCCCATACACAGGTGATGTAATATTTCTTTAGCATTTAAACTGATTTCGTGAAATACAAGACGTCTGTTAATGGTTTTCATCGTTGATTGTATAGGTTGTTACGTGTGCAGATTGGAGAGGTTTCGATTTGACAGCAGAAACAGAGTACCACATCGATAACAGCAGACACAGAGTACCACATCGATAACAGCAGAAACAGAGTACCACATCGATAACAGCAGAAACAGAGTACCACATCGATAACAGCAGAAACAGAGTACCACATCGATAGTGCGTGTCTAATATTAAGACAAATGTCTAGTTTCGTTAGCAACAATAAATGTTTTAGAAGAGTGGATGACGGACTAATATACGAATAGTTAGGTTTGTTTTAATTTCCTATGTATCGTTGAGCATCCTCTCCAACACCGACATTCCGTTACATTTACAAATCTTATTCGCTTGAACACACAATAACAGCATGCGCCAGAAATCATATATCAATTAATTTAATAAATTAAATATATCTATAGCTATACAATGAACTAAAATCAATTAAATCAACTAGGCACGACATCAACTAACAGTAATACAGTGAGTGCTGTGGTGGAAATTGTATACGTCTCTTTAAAGGTAGCGGTTATTTAGTTATAACTTATATACGTGCTTATTAAGGTTCAAGCACGTCTATCATGTTCACACAGTCCAGCTGCCCTGACTGTCTGTGGTGGAAGTTGCATATATTTTAACGGTTTTTTTAAGGTGGGAAATGCATTAGTTTGATTTTAAGTGGGAGTTGTATACACCTTTTAAGGTGGGAGTTGCATACGTGGGGTTTTTTAATGAACGGAAGGAGTGATTCAGCAAAATCCAGAAAATATTAATTTCATGTATAAAAGGTTATGCATTGCAAACGTAACCTGATTTCCTGTCCCAAACAAATCTTCACCCCCACATACACACTCTGCGTCCAGATCAATGTCTTTCGTCGATACATTCAGGTGGCTGTTTATGTTAAACCACACGTGAGTCCACAAATGAGAAATTAAGTGATGCTTTTAATGACAACCAGCATCAATACGCATTGTAGTACCAAAACACAGGTCTGTGTTAAATTACATTCCAACGATATGCAAGTGGAACAACGCAAATAACCATAATAAAGGTTACCATTACACATTTTATTAATTTTTTTCTATATCCGGAAACCATGATTTGTGTTTTATTGATTAACCCTAGTAAAAGGTCAGACTGAGCAATTGGGCGGCCAGTGAATGAGTTAAAGGGCATCTGAATCCAATTTACCCTCTCTTTGTTTGGTCACGGCAACCCTCTTATTGTGGGGGAGTATTAAAGCATCATTCCTAGCACACACATCTATATGTAATACAAGCAGTTCGTTTTTGTGTGTTAAAAATAGCACACAATATCACCAGATGTCACGTTGTACAGAAAAAGAACTGGCTACAGACGTTTGAGCTTCACGTACACTCGTATACAACTTCGGTATTTTTCGGAAATATAACAATAGTCAGAAACTGGCGACCTATTAAGACAACGACAACTAAAGACAATGCAGAAGTGTAATATTTATTCACGGGTTAGGTAAACTTTACAAACGTCAAGGTGATGCTGTAACAACGCTAAGGGTCAAATATATACCCATTACCACATGTCCGTGAATGCATATGATGACGTCTGGTACTGTACAATTCCTGACAAGTGCTATTATAGGTATTGAGGTCTACTGATTCTGGCTCAGTAGTATAACGTCTGCTTGAGGTGCCATAGTCGTAGGATCTATCCCCCTTGTCGGGAGACTAGTTTGGATTTTCTCCATTTCACCTAATACTCAAGAATTAGTACATATCAAAGATAATGGTTTATACTATAACGGTTTGTTTGTTTAACCAAACCACTGGAACACATTAATTATTAATCAGCCGTTATTGGATGTCAAACGCAAGGTTATATCGATACTTGGTCAGAGAGGATAGCACACACCATGGCATTTGTTGGACCAGTCGTGAATCACTGGTTGGGACAGGAAACAACTTAAAGTATTGTATTCATCTTCCGAACCCAACAGTCCACGCACAATTCAATGGCTTGCAATTGCTTATTTTAAAAGGCTAATTACATTTCTGAACGTGTTAATAAAACAAAACAAACGAACTTGTGTTATTCAGAGCTATTATTATTATGATCCAGTATTTCAGTTTAAATTAATATTGCGAAATGTTTAATTGAAAAATAGACAAACATTATAAACCGTAACAGCAAAATAAATACTGTTTGTTTGTTTAGCGACAGCCTAGGAACACATTGATTAGTAATGCGCAGTTATTGGATGCCAAACACATGGCCACAGAGTAAAGCCGCTGCCGTCTTTCGACCATCCAAGCTCAGGCGGACGTGTTTGCGCTGAGCTAAGTCCCTCTCCCCTAGGAAGCAAGTAGAATGAAAGTTACAATGAACACATGGATCTGCTAGACTGTGTTTCTAGATTTTGTTTGTTTTTAAACCTAGTAAGCCAATTTTGGAGAGGTCGTTGACTTCACCTGGCTGTCATGGCCATCCATACCAATAGAGGTTGATATCCCCCTTTCCCCGACAACACCTAGATAAATGGCAGGTGTAGTGATGTTAATTCTAAATTACTCCGACCCATCTAGACCAAACAGTTCGCCAAATCTTAAGATGTGTGGGTCAAGATCACAAACTAGATCCACTAACACACTTTTTATCTGCGTCCGTCGTTTAGCAATTACAGATCAACTCGTCCGATGCAAACGTATTTCATTTCCAAACAAGATGGCGTTATGTCTTCCCGTACGATAGGTGGCGTTAAATGCCAGATACACCTGTTGTCTGACTAATGCATCCCTTGTTCTACAGTTTCCGGGTCTATCCTACCTAGGTCAGCAAGTACCAGAGTTGTCGGTTTTGATTTGGTATCAGTTTGTTCGAATGCGAACCAGACTTGACATCTCCATTACCTAGTAGGTCATGGATGCGCCCATACGGGTTATCGTATGAAACGTTGCTATTCGACAGGTACTCGTTCATGGTAATCGGTCATAATAGTTTGGTGCCAAAAGTTTAAACGATTTCAGCCTCTGGTTATTATATCAATAAACAAAACAAAAACACAATAGTTAACATGTTATGTAAGTTTAGGACAACTTGCTCCAGCAGTTTGCAAGTACAATGTACTAGTATTCAAAACGTCTGCTCGTTGTCAAGCTGGGATGAGTTAATTTGTATTTGCATTGAGCTAGCTAGGGATTGTGTGAAGTTAACCTGATCATCATGCTACGCTGTCCACAATTAAGTACATGCATATTAAAGAGAATCACCCAACATTTTGGCGCGAAAATCGCGATCATGTGACAACGTAGTGAAGCGAATTACATACAAATGTATTTGCGTCTAAACAGAAAACACTGTCCTTGTTTATCTACATCTTTGCATGCATTTATTATATCATTATAAACGTCAACAGAAATTTCAAAATGACATTATATTACGAAAAATTGCTCCGTCTACGAAGTACGAATAGATCACCCAGACATGCAGATAAATAGTTAGAACACTTCTAAGGACACTGCTATTGTCTGGAGATGAAGTAGAGTGAAAACGTTTGGCGCTACATTTAGCGATTGTGGGTCTTTAAATATGACGTATGTGACGTGACTATCATATCGGCGCCGATCTCCTCGTACCGTATACATACGCCATCATGACTTAAGTGATCTGCAAACAGACAGAACCAAGGGGCAGAGATACGTTTTGCAACTCCTCTTGCAGACCACTTGTAATCATGTCTCAATATGAACTTTGTATGTCACCAAAAATCGCGGGTATGCTTTTTAGAGCATCTAATTTTCAAAATGTTCCAGTATAATTATGCCCTCAGAAGACCTAACCCCCGCTATGAGGCATTACAGGTAGCGAAGTTCAGTGAGATCGAATAATGGATCATCCTCAATTATAGACCTGTTATATGTTGTTTACGTTCTAACTAGTGGGTCACGACTGGAATATCGCAAATAAAGACTTGTATATGCCACCCTGTCTGTGAGAAAGTGTATTATATAAAAGAGCTCTTGCTGCTAATCGAAAAAATGTGATGGCAGGGGACGGACTACGTCTGAGACAATGTGTCGAAATCACCTTGATTTTGGAATCCAATACTGAGACGATGATTAATTAATGTGATCTAGCGGTGTCGTTAAACACACGTTATTAAAGTTGTATCTAAGGTCAGGGTCAAGGAAAGTGAAAAAAATCCATTCTGTCAGCAGATAGACTGAGATGAGACAAAATGGTTAAAATGCCATTAACATCAACGCATTAACTTTACACATGTGATTATATTCTTCGTTATATAACTAAGGATTCGGAATCTGCACCGTTTATTTAATGAGTGGAAACATTAATCTAATACATTAATGATGAAAGATAGCCGTTGGAATGAAATGAAACAAATGAGGTTCGTACAGATCAAAGGAGGCACATGGAATACTTCAAGAAATTTAACAGAAACAATTTTTCGTGAAATAATGCATGACGTCACAGTGTTGCTTTGATGTCAACAATCAGATTGGTGTATGAAGACCAGACGGCAAGCTGCATCATTTCAGATGATAAGAACCACGTGACGTATCTCCTGCAGAACTCTAAATGCCTACTTGCAAGTTGGTGCTATACGTTAAAATGTATCACGAATATAACTAAAGCATTATTAGAACATGGGACAGAACAAGCTTTCTACATGAGGATGGAGGTGGTTGTCGTGGGAAGGAATCCATGAAAAACACACCTTATAGTGTCATTGTTTTTAAAAGTGGCACCGTGACAAAAAAAGGCAGACTATTCTTTAAAAAAGAACACAGCCTTGACATTGGGTTCCGCACGTTGGTGGCAAACCGTACCCAAGACGGGGGTGTTTAAACAGTCAGTGGATAAGGCACTTAAAAGTTAAACTAATCGTAACATAACGAATTAAATGTCTACTTTTTTCAGATGGATCCGAAATTCGCCGACTTGTCACTTACAAATCCGCCCAAAAATTACACATTTAATGAACACTCGAGAGTTTAGATGTTTAAAAACCAAAGGAGCAGACTCTTAGAGCCACGTAGACATTACATGGTATCGGATAATCACAGCAGTTATATTACACAGACGTTTGATTTATACACGCAGATTCATTGAAAATGTCTCACAAACAGTACTCGAGATGTCGTAAAATAATCTGCAAATCGCAGAGCCTGTTTACGTTTGACCAGAGTGCAACACTTCATTCCTTTCATGCAATATGGTCTGATAATAACAAGAACTTGAAGTGAACTCGCCACTGGAACAAATAGTGTTACGGCGTCAGAACAGATGGCGCTATCAACGACCGTTAACTACCTGGCAGATAACGTATAATTTATAATTACCAACTAATTAATCGGTGGAAGTTCTTAAGCTACACCAACCAAACCACACACTAAGTTTGTCCTACGTATTAAAGATAAAGTTTGTTTGTTATGTTTAACGACACCACTGGAACACATTGATTATTAATCAGCGGTTATATGATGTCAAATGCACAGTTATGTGGACATTTGATTACAGAGGAAACCCGCTGCCGCCCCATCTACTCTATTTAGAATAACAGCAAGGGATCTTTTATATGCAATTTCCTACAGACAGATAGGATACACAACGGCCTTTGATGGACCAATCGTCGATCACTGGCTGGAACGGGAAATAACCTGAAGGGTCCACTGAGGAGGATCGATCTGTCGACCTATCGAACCTCAGGCGGACGTTCTTACGCTGTCTGGCTGAGTTACGCCCGTTCCGCCACACGTATTGCATGCTTGAATAAAGTGCATGAATTAGTCAATGTTATCATCAATACCGAATTCAGGTTCTACACCACTCATTTTGGTACGGTCTATAAAAGAAACCCACAGACACCACCCTTTTTTTTCAATAAGCAACAAGAAGCATTTTACGTAATACATGTACATTATTCTTCTCCAACAGGCGGAACAGTACATTTATTACGAATCTTTATAGGGTATATCAATAATCAGTCACTGTGGATGTAGGCCTACACACATTTCAT
The DNA here is from genome assembly GCA_032355825.1 of Melanodrymia aurantiaca. NCBI lineage: Eukaryota > Metazoa > Mollusca > Gastropoda > Neomphalida > Peltospiridae > Melanodrymia > Melanodrymia aurantiaca. The sequence continues at coordinate 3,061 of JAULBR010108621.1, read as the reverse complement.
GACCAAATTCATATTTGGAGGACGCTACATACCCCGTTCTTTGAGATACTAGTTGTGATGCTGACTAATCTGAATGGGGAAACTATAGCTTAATACAGCCTAGATGAAAGAGTCGAACGCAAGCTGCAACGTCGATGAAAAGATCTAGTTTGCATGACTATTCCAATGAGAATACTAGTATAGTAGGCCCTATAGGCCTACATCAAATATTAGCCAGTAACTTGTAGAAATAAATTTTGAGTTTTTATTCACTTTGAAAGTATTGCACGTTCTCTACACATTTACTATAGAAATTCATCGAGTATATAAAATAGATATGTTAGAACTAAACATGTATGTATACATAGATGAAAAGTGTACCTCCAAACGTTCACCGTCAGCGTGTACGTTTTTGTTGTTGTTGTTGTTTACGTCCCTCCATATTCCGTCGCTCTCCGCGTCTCCGTAACTGGTGTCTCCATATTTCATATCACCATAGAGCACACCAAGCTCTCTTGGAACGATTGTTTGCACAGTATCATCGACACTTTCCGAATGTACTAAGTCTAATGGGTTGTTGAGATCTTCGTTAATGTCACTTAGATGTTCAAATTGGACATCTCCATTTTCATTCACCTCTGACCAAATAAACATGATTTGTTTTAAATTCAAGCAAAAATGTGTGTATTATGATATATAAAACAGTTTAAACTAAATATTACTAGTACTATTATGTGAGTAATGTGTCTCGTTTCAAAATATGAGCATAATCTGGAATATATTCAATATAAAATAAAACATAGTCGATTTTTAAAAACAAATAACAAAAGAGGGTATATATCAATAACACAGTCAATAACACAGATTGCAATAAAAAGTTAATTAATTTTGTTTTAATGACTTAAAAAAACATTAGTTATATTTTAGTAGGGCTACTTTAAAATGCCAAACGTATATCGTTCATTACCTGGAGAAAGTAGTATTAGTCCCGAGATATGAGGAATCATTAATAACAATAGACTATTTGACAGTTCCATGGCGCTCGTTATCCACTATATGGTACAGTTACTGAGGTACAAGGCGAGTGAGTGAGAATTTCAAAAGCCTAAGATTGTGTTAACTAGTGAGGAACGGCGCTAGTCTTCGACATTTATACCTTCCACGTGGAGGTGTACGAGACCTCCTCAAGACGCAAAACATCGAGCTAATAGCTTAATTGCTCTTTCTCATCTCAAGTATAACCTTTCGCGTCAATGAGCTATCAATTATATGTTGACATACTGTTGACACGCTTTGCTGGGGTGTGGTTTAGTTTACGCGTGCGCACCGCTAGAATGCTCGTGGGGGAAATGGGGGTAAGGCTTACGGAACTTACCGGCTGAGGGGGGCATGTTGTAGTGACGTCAGTGTCAGGGGCGCAGCTTGTTTACAGCCCGCTTGACGTATACTCGACCAATAAAGTTTGTGAAAAACAAAGGTAGCACTCTGTATACTTAGTCCATTCCTGGCCCAGTTTTACCTCCATGTTCGCGCGTATCACGTCCAAAGCTGGTTCATTACAGGACATCCATTAGTTAATCAGCGCGCTGATGTATTACAAGCAGGTCATTGCCAGTTCTCCAGTTCGTTGGAACAGTAGCCATATCCTTACTGCTATCATTTACTCAATCTGAACAAATCTCGTCTCCAGCGTACGTGATTTGAGCGCGGCCCGAGATATGCTCAAGATATACTTTCATGCGTATTGAAAAGATAGCGAAAGATCGGGAGCTGTCAAATGAGAATTTACTTAAGTATTGAGATTGTGCGGCTTGTTTGCGCCGCAAGTGGTGTTCTTTTCTGTCCGATGAAGCGCTATTTGTAAGAACTAATAGCGATTTGAAATCATTTTGAACTTGCCGTTACGTGCAGACCATAAAACGCTCTCACCCGTCACCTGTTGCTTCAAGATGAATACATGGAGCAAATTAATGATAAAATGCATTTTTAAAGGTAATTTGAATAGATTTTTCTAAATTTATAACTTATTATCTAGCATGAGCTGTAAGATATGGTTCACTTAGATAGAATACATAGTGTTAAGGCATACGCATATGCCTATAATGAAATTATTCCGGTTTAGTGCATTTCAACACGTACATGTATGGCAGATTGATTAACAAATATTAATATATGAAGGCCATACATGTTCAACAATCAAATATACGATGGTTATATCGTAATTAAATAATTACTACCTGGGGACGGACAAGTAATCATTGCACACGGACAAGTAATCATTTCATACGGACAAGTAATCATTGCACACGGACAAGTAACCCAAGTGGTCAGATTTAATGATTCGTGCGCTCGGACAAGTAATTATTATTAGTTTAAATATGACCTCTTAGGGCCTCCATAGAATAACTACATGCATATCCATTACGGTGGTATTAGATAATTGTATGTCTATGCAAATGTTTCACAATATCAGTGCGGTGCGGCGTTTACCGAGGTGGAAATTGTTGCGGCGACCCACCAACATGTTATAAAACTTATCTGTTTGTTAGTTCCTCACTTTTCCTATTAAATGAATACAGTGCACATATTCATAACCATGCTGCTCATTGTGCTTCAAGTTACAAGCTAATAATGATATGCAGTATTCGTGGATGAGGTGGTTTCGTCAATAGGTGACCATCATTTGTGATGCATAGACTGGAGTTTACAGCACAATGATTAAGTAGGTTTGAAAGAAGAATGAGTTTCGCACAGGATGCAGGATTGCCGGCGACTTCAGGCGTGCTCACCTTCGTTTGTAGTTTAATATAGTAACATCATAAATCGGCAGTAATATCGTTAACAGTGCATAGATCATAGAATAGATCAAATGTGTGTTACTTCCACACGAGTGCAGATCTAATGTTATATTGGGAAGCACGTAGTAAAACGTTTCACAGCATCAATCAAAATTAGAAAGTACACATAATATTTATAGCTATAAAATTATAGTTTAGTCTAAGTTTACATTGCACCATTGGAATATTCTTTGTTCTCTCTCTCTCTCTCTCTCTCTCTCTCTCTCTCTCTCTCTCTCTCTCTC
>JAULBR010108610.1:0-10472 GCA_032355825.1 Melanodrymia aurantiaca | reverse complement strand
AGAGAGAGAGAGAGAGAGAGAGAGAGAGAGAGAGAGAGAGAGAGAGAGAGAGAGAGAGAGAGAGAGAGAGAGAGCTGGTTTAATATGTGCAACTGTTTTGTATAACACTTCTACTGAATCTCCAATCTTTGTTCTGTGCATAGTTTACACACTGCCAGTCTCAGCTAGGCATTCCAATCACACAAGCGCTTTGCTTACACAAGCAATTATCTGCTTAATCAAACGAGCTGAGCCCAAACAGGGCCCCAGCAGCAGCAATAAAGTGTAGTTTCGCTCCTTGGAAGTAATTCCAGCGGCAAAGACCTGAAGACATTTATCATGGGGGCAGCAGCGAGAACATATTTCCACATCTAATGAGAGGTGTAACATAACACTGCATTGAAGGCACGCTACAGATGAGAATATATCCCAATAGACTCCGTATCAATTTTTACACATCACTCAACTGGTGGGAGCGTCCTGGTGGGGGTAGGGGGAGAGAAAGGGGAAGGAGGGAAGGGATGAGGAGGAAAAGAGTGAAGGATGTAGTTGTGTGTGGGATGTAGATGTAATTCGATGATAAGTTTGGAACACATTGATCATTAATCAGCAGTTATTGAATGTCAAACACAGTTATTACAGAGAAAACCCACTGTCACCACTCTTACTGAATAACATCACTTTCCACCAGACAGGATAGCATACACCACATCCGTTGACGGACCAGTCGTGGATCACGGGTTGGAATGGGAAATAACCCAACAGGTCCACAAAGGAGGATTGAACTTTCAACCTATCGAACGTCAGGCTGACAGACACTCTTGTGCTCCCTTCCCTCATCAATAATTTCACTCAATGAAAAAACTTAGTACATGTATATGTAGGTTGACAGATTTGTGGACTTCAGTATCATTTCAAAATGCAGGAATAAAAGTTAATGATAAAGATAAAGTTTGTTTGTTTAACAACAACTCTGGAACTCTGTTCTTCTCCTCGAGCATACAAATCTATTTAGCAAAACTATTTACTTCATCATGTCATTTTTTTATGACCCATGAAAGAAATAAAGTTTTTGTTTGTTTGTTTGTCATAAATTCTGGAATATTATAGCACACATTATCCAGTCATAAATTGACATTTAAGATTAAAATTACGCGGAAAGCTTAAAACTTCCAAACGGCGTTCTACATCCTTAAATATTTGTTTTCGGTCTGAAGTGGATCAAATTAAAGAAGGGTTATGGAAACAAGAGACAGATCTAAGAATTATGGGGGACATTACGGAACAATACCTCCACACGTATCAGCATGTGTGCTACTTTCTGGATGAAGAATCGGACTCAGAGAGAACAGACGCCTTGGAGTGGAATGGCGTTAACAAACACTTGACGAGCCAGCATATTTTGGTATTCCAAATTAATGTGTTGGAACCGAAAGGCTGTCTGTTGGTGGATGTCGCCGACTGAACACCGGGGTCTAACTGCTATAGAATATCCTACACATAATTGGGCAAATTCAATTATGTCGCCGTATGACACGTTTTAGTTATTATCAAAAATTAATTAAAAGAAAGATATATAGTCGTTATGCGTGGAAAAGTCACTGCACAACACACGACAAAAGCCATAACTTGTTCGTAACTGTCGGAGGACGTTTTGCGACTTCTATAGACCTGTGTGCGATAATATACATCACTCGTGAGTTCAATAGGGCGAACGCTCGCGAACAATGTGACTGGTATATACCGATGGTGTACTATCAATATCATATCTCATTTATTTAATGTTATAGATGCAAACACCGGTGGCAAAACGTTTTGTCTCGGTAGCGAAAGTTCGCCTTATTGAACGCAAGGCAAGAGTGTCATTCCAAGACTGTCGAGGAGGTAAATTCATGCTTTGGCCTGCTACTACGTACAAGGTTAAAACAAAATATAGATGTGATTAGGGTAACCCTACCTACCCTAATTTTACCCCCTTATTCTAAACATTTCATTTGCTAAAATAGAAGAGAGAAAAAATTTGACTTTTAAATATTTCTATTATAAACTCAATAGCCGATGTCCTTTTTCGTGTTAGGGTGTCGTTAAAATTTACTTCATTCATTCTATTATAAACATATTTAGAAAATTATAAAATATATACATGGGGCATTTCATGGTATTCATCATTTTGGTTAGTTAGGACAAAACAATATGTTGTTAGATAATTCAACTGTTAGGAATTTCAAATTGCAGTACAAAAAATTTAATGAAATCTGATAATAAATGCATTTATATACATAACAAAGAGAAACAATCGTGATGTTAGAAAACCTTCAAGCCGCTAATCGTGACGTCACAATCGTATTACACAATGTGACGAACGATATTGCTATTAAACTCTATTATCTCTCACAAGTAGGTAATAGCTTTTTTTTCTTCTACTTTCTATACATTCAACGTACATGTATAAATAAAAAAACCCAGTCTCTTCCCATTTTAAAAATCAAATTCCTCTCACTTTTAAAATCATTGAGAATTGTTTTAATCAACCATTCACTTTTAAAATTAGACCTGTCCCACTTTAACATCAGCTCGTTCACTTTAAATCAATTATTTTGAATGTCAAAATTAGCTCTTTTAAAATGAAGTCTCCCACTTTAAAATAATCAACACTTTTTAGAATCAGATTAATGTTCAAATTACTAGTAATCCCTTTTTTAAAATCAGTCATATTGACCTGTATACTGGTCGGAAAATAACCCATTTACCCATTGTACTACAAATAAACACTTATTTTAATTTGTTGAAGAGGTGGTAATATTTTTTTGCAGTTATTTTTTTTATAATATAATTATTTAATACTCTATTTTTCAATTTATAATATCTAGTTTATTATACATGTACAATGTATATATATTTTATAAGTGATAAAAAAAGCGATTATCTTTAAATGTCAGCTTTGAAAACTGGTTTACTTTCGGAAATACAAATATCACAAACTATATCAAAATTATATTTTAATTTATATAAATTTTTGTCAATGTGTTAGATATTTTAAAAACAATTTATTTTAAATGTTCAGTTCTGTGATACAATTTTTTCGAATTCGACACAAAATTTTCGTTAATTAATTGAATAACAATTTGAAATAGAAATAAGAAAAATGACAGTTGAGAAAAAAAAATAAAAAATAAAAAATTACTAACCTCTCGGAAATATAATTATAAATTGAAATTATTGTTCAATAATTTGTTGACTTCTGGATGATTGTATAGTTATTGTGAGAATTGTATTAATTAAAATGTCTATTTGATGATAGTATACTCTAATAATTAGGTGTATGATATATTGTGCTATTCTCACAGAATATCTATATAAATGTTATTTATTTGTTAAAAAAATTAATTAACAAATAAATAAATGCATTTGTGGCCTAATCTGTCATAAATTAATAACATTATTTTAATAGGATTATAAATAAAATATTTATATAAAATTAAAATTAGAAAAAAGATAGATTAGTCGAAAGTTATATAATTGTCTTAAAGGTATACACTCCTGAATTTTACGACAAATACCGTTGTACCTCGGCATCTTATACTGTTTTAAAATATTTCTGGCTAATAGAGCATTTTTATTATTAAAATTAAATGTTTACATACATTTTATTGCTTACAATATCAATATATGTATATGTATATCCACTGTGTTTCTGGTCATCCAAATCCATGGTTATATTAGCTTAATTTGTACTTTTCCTTAAAATTTAAAATAATTTGTATCTTACTAAATAATTATTATTGTGGGAAAAAGTCGAAGGACCATACTAAGGTACTACAAATAATATGTACATTTAATATACATAATTATATTGATATAATAAGCAATAATATGTAATTAAAATACACTTGTGACGTCACGCTATTGTCTCAGCGCCCCATTATTTTTAAGTAATGGAGCGATAGCTTAATATACATGCGCTGTTATGTGCTCACTCATGCATAGGAAATACATTGCAATGAGGTTACCGTGGAGTGTGACAAATATTCGTTTACAATTGTGCAATAAGATTATAACTATTATAATTTTGAAGCGTTAGCATAGAGCAAAATTGTTCTAAAGTATTAAATTACTGAAAAATACTATCTATATTGGTGTATTTTAAGTTGGGGAATATCCTCGTAACTCTCCATTCCTGAAAATAATGGGACTCGGCCATACCGGGCCTCGTCTCCATTATTTTTCAGGAATGGAGAGTTAGTCGGACATTCCCCTTAACGTAATTAAAATATATATAAATTTCAAAAGTTTATATTAATAAATAAAAATGTAATGCTCTGTTAGCCAGACATATATTACAAACAGCATTAGATGACATACGGTGACATAATTATGTCTAAAATATCTGGAGTGTATCTTTAACAATGAACGAATTGATAAAAAGGAGAAAAATACACACAAACGAACAGACGTACATACAGAAATATCAATTTCGCTGTAGCAGCTAATAAGATCAGAGTAATCAACACATAAATAACCTACTAACAAGCCTCATACTTTCTAATTACGTCAAGTAACAATGCAGCTCAAACTTTCATTTAGATAATAATTGTGCACGTGCACTAACATTTATATTGCTTTATTCTAAGACAATTGATCACATAAATTAACGGGATCACTTTTCAACCAAACCGAACCTATAAAATATCATTTCGTTTTGTGAGTGAAAGAAAATTTTTGAGATTTAATATCAATCCGCGACAGTAAAAGCATAATAAATCGTTCAACATCTAAACACAATAATTCAGCTTGCAGGTGCGTTCTGCGCGCAAAGGACGAGATTTATTCGCAACTGTTGACGGGACCTGCCACCGCGACGTCATAAATTGTCGTCGTGTGCTCAATAAATTGAAATCCGTTTCCGTATAAAATAATATTTGCAAACTTGACATTCACCGCGGCGTAACTCTTTATCGGTTTCAGTGGTTTCAACCGGAAATGGATATGACTAACATTGGCTTGCCGCTCGATTAGTTTTTAGATGGAGTTAAATAATCAAGTTGTTCCACAGGGACTGCTAGACTGGAAAACGAACAGATTTTCGTATTATGTTATACGCCAAATAAGGAAATGCACCAGAAAACCGGTGTAAAATAAGCGCAAGTCCGATAGGAAACTCAAATCCGGTAATAACGTACAATGAAAATTTACGGAATAAAACGAATAGGTTGATTCACATTTTTTTTTAAAATTACAAGACACGGTGGTTGTATCAGCATCCTTACTATAACAGCAGGGATAGCTACTACAAGCTTTCAAGACAAGACCTGGGGCGGTATTTATCAAGCGACTTAAGTAAGAAATAAGACTTAAGTCTAAGAAAAAACTTAAGTCTCTACGAGTGTGACTTCAGTTCTGAGAAAAAAACAACCCCTAGACATAAGTTTTCGACGTTTTTGACTTAAGTCTTAAGTTTTCTCCTGAGATGTCTTAAGAATTGTACAAAAACTTACGGTTATGTTGTTGTCTTACCTTATTCAATTTAATGAAACTTAAGTCAAAACTTAAGAAAAACTTAAGTTGTTTGATAAATACCGCCCCTGGACTAATGGGTTTTCTTTCAAATTAAACCTAACTCTCATAATGTACCCCTCACGGCTTTCACTTAGGTCTGTTACATTACATACGTTCGTAATATCCTAGTGCGTCATTAGTTTTGTTTTAGCGTTTCTCTTTAATAAATAACGTCAGCAGACAAAGCACCCAGTTAGGTTGTACACGAGTAATGTATAATTTAATTATGTATGTGTTGGACTGTAACTGTGTCACCTACTATCTGAACATATTATTATTAATTAGACTGTAGACTAAGAAATCTGCCAAATAGATTCTAGCTAACATCTGTCACACTTTGATTAATGTTTAGTGCGAACTGGTCAATGTACACTTTGCAATGTCTTATCCCTCGAAGGTTTTTTTAAAACATATATTTTATTACCCCAGATCAATAACAATGGCAAAGTTTATCCCTCGAAGTTTGCAAAAGTCCAGTTGAAATGGATGTACACAAATGTACGTCGAACGTGACTTGCGCCCCGGAAAACTATTCTATGTTCTCCAAGCTATGCATCGCACGTCGCGGGCTTTGCATACCATCCTTACGTTCAATGTGACTGGTACCGATCGTGTACTATCATATCACATTCATTTAATGTTAGATGTAAACACCGGTGACACAACGTTTTGTCTCGGTAGCAGAACGCTCACCCTATTGCACGCAAGACTGGTGTTAGCAAAAGATAGTGTATTCTGCTAGTTATAACTTATTTACGTGATACTTTTATATCAAATTGAAGCAAAACAAGATGGCGGGTCTTACCTTGCTGTTATCGTTTGTTTTTTCTACATGTCCGTAGTCCCATTAGGAATAATGTTTTATGTGGATACAATGTTTTTTTTTAAATATATAGATTGAATTGTTGGAACTGTTGGCGAAAATCTGACATGAACATTGTTGTCAGTATGGATATCAATATTAATACTCTGTGTCACATCCATGGCAAAACTACGGTTTCGTTGAGAGATCAGTTTATGAAATATTCAAACATGCCCAGTGTTACCCGAATAGCTAATGTAGTCAAGAATGAGTTATCGAAAGGTTCTGTAAACAAATCCGTCGATCAATGTAAGTGTGAGTTCTAAAATCTCTCTAGAGTGCTCTATACAAGTGTGTATGAGACTGAGTTAGTTATAACTTATTTACGTGTTTACATCCTATAGAACTTCAAGGACGTTTATCCTGGGCATGCAGTCCAGCTGCCTCGACTGCCTGTTCAAGGAAAACAGTTAGTGTTAGAATGAAAGAGGAAACACACTAAAGCTATTCGATAAACTGCAAGGGATCTTTTATATGCATTTCCCCACATACAGGATATTACATACGACGGCCTTTGCTAACCAGTAGTGTGACACTGGTCGGTGTATGTGGCGTACACCTGTTCATTGAGATTTGCAAAGCACTCACTAGGGTTGTGACCGGTACCGCGATTGCCAATATTACCTCGGGCGGGATTCGAACCCAGCACCTACGAGTGTTGAGTCCGGAGACATGTACCGAGACAGAACGTTTACTCAGGAAGTTCAAATTGCACATTAGAATTCGAATTTTTTTTTTTTCAAAATTAATTATACCTAATCATTATTTTGAATGGCTATGACATTTAGTTTATTGTTTCACTCGAAATCTAATATAGACGATGTACACATGACACATATATAACCCAATTCTCTCCACTATTTGTGTAACCTGATCAAAACTTTACCAATTATTATGTACATGAACACGCCTTGTGGCATTTTACGTGTCACCGGTTCAAATTGAGCCTACTGCTGGCACAATAAACTACAGCAGGAGAGCTGACACAAGGTCTCATTTGGTTTCTTCAAATGTATTTGATCGTCCTTAGATTGATTACCCTCAGGACATTGCCGCCAGTATTGGAAAAAGAATCGTATATACAATAGAATTCGTTGATACCAGAGTAGATTAATTGTCATGATTTGATTTTTTTCTCTCTTCTAATTAGTGTCGGAACGTAATACTCCTAGCTTTATTAATATTGTATTAATATTGTACATTACGTCATACACATCGCGTAGAAATAACGACCTTTCATTTTCTTTTATGCCAGTGTCACGTAGTCGTGCTGTGCGGTTTTTGTACGTTATTCTATGAGATGTTTGTACGTCATGGTAAAATATCATTAATTTTGTTTTTGTTTGTTTGGAACACATCGATTATAAATCAGCGGTTATTGGACGTCAGGCGCATTGTTATATTGACACATGGTCTCAGAGGAAACCCTCTGTCGCCGTTATGGGCTACTCTTACCAAGGGGGATTTTATGTGCATTATCCCATAGACAGGATAGCACACACCACGGAATTTGATAGATCTGCCCTGGATCACTAGCTGGAACGGAAAATAGCCCATAAAATGTTTTGCGCTATGGAGGATCGATCCCTCGACCCATCCTGGCACAGGCAGACACTATACCTCTGGACTAAAAGTAAAGTTTGTTTTATTTAACGACGCCACTAGAAACATATCGATTATAAATCAGCAGTTATTGGACGTGAGACGCATTGTTATATTGACACATGGTCACAGAGGAAACCCGCTGCCGCCACATAGGCTACTCTTCCATGAATGACAGCAATGGGTTTTTTATGTGCACTTTCCCATAGACAGGATAGCACACATCACGGAATTTGATAAACCAGTCGTGGATATTGGATGTCAAAAGCATGGCTATATCGACACTGGGTCGCAGAGGTGACCACCCTGCTGCCACATACATGTAGGCTGCTCTTCGAAAAAACAGGGATCTTTTAAGAGCACTTTCCCATGCATGTAGACAGGATAGCACATGCCATGACCTTTCATGGACCTGTCGTGAATCGAATCACGGGAAATAACCCAATAAGGAGGATCATATCCAGGGTTTATTTTACCTAATTTAGAAAAAAAATTCTCCAAACATTTTTTAATTTTTAAATATTTTTTACACTGTACAACACAGATGACTGGATAAAAAGAAGTTCTTTTCTTTATTGTATGAAAAAAACCCAACCATTACTCTTTTAAAAGGAAAATACCCAGTCAACATAAGACATCCTAATGTTGACACCGCGAATAAAGAAAATGATGAAATTCCCCTTTTTCTGTCTAATGCGTTATTTTTTCCCAATTTTCCAAAAAGGGACCCTAGAAAAATGGTCTAGATTATACCCTGATATCCTTCGACGTATCAAACCTCAGATGGACGCTCTTGAGCTGAGCTACGCCTGAGGAGGTAAACGTTTATCACATCTTATGATCTTCATCAGAAAACACACAATTATATTCGAGTGGGTCATCAAGAAAGGAGACCGTACGAAACGATGTCCACAGAATGATATTCAGATAATAAACGGCTCTCAGTGGTGTAGTGGTTAGATTGGTAGGTACTTTTGGCTGGAATATTTATTTTATGATGCCTCAGTCATAGTGGTCTATTTGTTGGTGCAACAAATCCGATGACTCAGTCTTATAAAATATTTGTATGACCAAAAAATGGTGTCCAATCAGGTGAATTACAAACATATATGAGAAAAAGACGTTGGATGCTATTACTTATTGTTAAATAATGTTTGTACACTTAATGCAGTTATACCTCAATTATCAAACAATTGAATTTCAAAGATTCTTTAACACTGATGTTTGCAATGTACCTTTGATATTGCTTGGGGAAAATGTTGACAGCACATGAACATGTATATTGTGAACTTATTTTTGACAACAACTATAGTTCATATATTCAGTGTTTTGTCAGCTGAGTTGCTAGATTCCAATACTCCACTCCATTTCTCAAGGCTATTGGGGGCTTTTTCCTCATTTTTTTTATACTTGTACATTAGAAATGTTTTTTTTTATTATTCTGCCCCTAAACAAATATGATTTCATTTTATCAAATTTTATAAAACATGTTTAGTTGGTATACAGGTACTTAATCGCCTTTAATAGTAACTAAATAATATTAAAACTTGGCACGGTTGTAACGTACATTATAAAAAACAAATAAAATAAATAGCATTCATTCCGACCAGTGATCCATGACTGGTCTATCAAAGACTGTGGTGTGTGTTATCCTGTCTGGGAAAGTGCACATAAAAGATCCCTTGCTGTTATTCAAAGAAGAGTAGCCTACATGTACATACATTGTATGTGGTGGCAGCAGGTTTACTCTGTGACCAAGTTTGAAATCCAATAACCGCCGATTAATAACCATTGTGTTCTAGAGGCATCGTCAAACAAACAAAATTGATCTTTAAATAGCCTGCAAATTAAAAAACACCACTAGCAGTGCTAGTGCTATATGCATTAATAGCAGTTTTTCCTACTGGATGGAGAATGGAAAAGCAACTACTGGAATTTGAAATTAGCACTTTTATAAAATGAGTAAAAATATTGCATCGCGATCGAAAGATTTTTCTATCGCTTTTTGCAATGCCAACCCGGTCATTTTTCAGCCTGCAACTGCTTCAATAGTTCAACTCTCTCTCCTCACTGCATGTGTCCAATGTTCTGAATTTTTGACTTGCAGTTACTGAAACATTACTACGCACATGAAAAGGTCAGGTAATTCACAAAACAAAGAGTTTGGCAACTTTCCCATCTAAATATTAAATACAAGACGTACTGTATGTTTAGAACAAAAACAAAAAAACAAAAAAATGTGTGTTTAGCGTAAAATGTCAATATTTTTTAGGGTGCATAATATATTATAGGCAGGCCTCTTTTTTGTCAAATTTATAATTTAAATTCTCCAATATGAAATAAAACTAGGGCAAAGATAGTCATCACTAAATTATTAACAATAATTATGTGAAGGTCAGGGTGCAATTTGTTTTTTAAATTGTGATTAGCAGTTTTTCCTACTGGATGGAGAATGGAAAAGCAACTACTGGAA